>JANHGL010021749.1:0-18660 GCA_024611195.1 Ceyx melanurus | reverse complement strand
TCTAGATGATCCTGCTCTGGCAGGGGGGTTGGACTAGATGATCTTCTAGGTCCCTTCCAACCCCTAACATTCTGTGACGACACCAAAAAGAGCTGCAGTGCATTTAACAATTTCCAGAGCATCAGGTGTACAACCTTGGATGTCAGGGGTTTTGACTCTTGTACAAAATCCTCCCTGTTACTTCACAACCCTGCAGTCCCTATTTGCAACATACTGAAGACAACAATCCTGATGTCTTCCAGAACAAGGCCAGCAGTGGGAGTCAACCCAGCATGCATATAAGGTTTGTGAAACTTCCAATTCTCTACCCTTACCATGGGTATGAAACTTTTTTCTTCTAGTTAAACTTTTTCCACCCAAGGGAGCAAAGTCCAGCTGCGAGTGTATCAGAGGGCTCCCATTTGCAGTGGCAGCCTTTCTATGTGGCACTGGGAGAAACCATCTTCCAGCTCGCCCCAAGGAAGCCAAATCTCTTGCCAGGCCTGGTTTCCCAAGGCCTCAGCCTGCCCCAGCCCTGAGCCAGCAGCCCCGGGGCCCCAGAAAGTGCCCCTGTGGGGCCACAAACATCCCCAGCTGACCTGCCCAGCTTTTACTCCTCAGACTGAGCTCAGGGAATGTACTTCCACCTGAAAATGACTTCGTAACACAAAACCAGATAGTGTTCATTTTCACCTTGAAAATGTACTTTTACAAAATAGCACGACATGGTATTTTTACATGACATTGAAATCCAATTTACTCAAACATGAAAGCTGCAAAAACTAATTCAAACGAGCTATTTCAAGTTACATTATTACACTGCATATTGAACATATTTTAATTTATTTTTTTTTTTAATATTCTAAGACTCTCCTCCTCAAGACTTTTTGTCTAAGATTTCAGTGGTTGGTTTTGTGGTAGGCTTTTGTTGTTTCAGTTGTTTGATTTTGAAACAGAATTCACAGCCAGACAATACGTTCTAGAAATGTAAGCCTCTGGCTCATTTAATTAAGGTTAGCTTTAAAAGCTGTGATTATTTAATGCTTCAATCACTGTTAGAGCACTTCACTGCCAAATGAACCAACTCTATCTGACAAACATGATTTTCCAGAGTGGCAAGGTGTGCTGGATTCCTGAAAGTAGGAAAACAATGATTTGTTGACATGGGAAAAGATATCCAAGACAGAGGGAAACATGTGAATGAGATTGGGAAATGTACACTGAGGCAGACAGCATGTTGAGACAAAAGATGGTTCTGAGTTCCGAAAGTGCTCTCATGCTGAAATATCTGGAGCACTCAAAATAAAACACATTGTGCTCAGAGAAAAAAAACAGCACCATGGTTAAGCATTCAACCAACACATAATCCACAAGTACTACATACAAACAGCACATGGAAGATCCACATAAAAATTATGGGGTGTCAAGCATAAAATTCTCAGTCACTATCATTACCTGGAAAGCAAAATTAAAAACATGAACTGCCCAATACCTCTGTTTCATGTACTGCTTTAGACTATCTGGGGAATGTGTACATCACCCAAATTAAAACCCTGGACCACATAACTGGAATAAATTTCACAAGTTGCTGCAGTTGTTTGACAATTTGGCACCAGAGTTGATGCTTGATAATAATTAAACATTCAGAAGACAGTGGCAACGGTATCACAGAAAGCAGCTGCTTTGGGGTGGCTGATCCATGCAGATGATGAAGATTATGGCAGTGGAAATACCTGAAAATTGTGGTATTGGTGCTGGGGGGGGGCAGTTTTTACAACTCCTACTACTCCAAACAATCTGTAAAGGGCCAAGCCAGAGCAATGCCACACCAACAGTCTGCCTCAAATATCAAGTGCACACTTGAACAGGCTCAGCCTCTTCAACATACTATTTTAAATACATGCACTATTTCAAGCCTTTAAGTAACTTGGTGGCTGAAATAACCAAAGACAGATACAAGTGTCTTTCGAAAATGTCTTTCTGTCAAAATAGGCAATATGACATTAATCTCCATTCTCAAAAAAAAAAAGCTTTTTTTTCCACTTCAAGACATTATGGTTCATATCTAAGTGCCTACCTACTTTGGTCATACAAGCTGCAAAACAGTATAATAAAGCTAGGAAACTATGTTAGGACACTGATGATCTCCATTTTTCCTCCTCAAACTTCGCTGTAAGACCCCACATTCTTTTGCAAACCACACAATGAGACCATAGGCACTCTAGGAACTTGCACAGCATCACTTTATATGCATGTATACGTATATTAATAAAAAATTATGGTTTTAAATAATTTTAAACAGACATCACTTTGATCCCCTTTGTCCATAAAAAAAAAAAAATCACACAAAAAACCCCAAAGAAAAAATCCCCAACTAATAATATAATTGTTTACACAGATTAGATATTTTTACATGAAAGACCAAAACTATATTTCCTTTTATGCAAAAATGAAGTTGTACCAGCTGTCCTAACATCACCCCCACTGTACTTTGAGCAGAGTTGGTATCATGGCAGTGTGTTAATAAATACCTACAAGTCAGATGAGATAAGGCCAAAGCTTTGTTAACCTTCCCCTTGCCAGCTGCAGTCTTTCCTACACCTCTCACTTTGGGCTACCTGCCCAAGACATGGGCTAGGGGTCACAGTGATGCCCATCCTTCATTATTTCAAAGTACATGCCAGACAGGTCTATTATAGAGCCTCTACAAAGTCCTTTTCTGTTTGTGGTGCTTGGTTTGTTTTTTTAAAAAACTAAAATGGCTATTTTACCACTCCTATTTTGCACTCCATCAAGTGCTGTGCCTAAGCCTTCTGCCAGGGGTGACAAGATGGGAAGAGCAGCTCAAGTTGCAGAGATGTCAAACACATCAGCCCAGATTTTGGTGCTGGGAAAGTAGTCCTTCAACTGAGTTCCTATCCTTTATGATCCCTTGGGAAACATCACTTCTTCAGGGTAGTCTGAGCAGAGAGGAGGCATTAATAGTCAAAATACCTCATCTATTCATCTGCTGTGAGGCTGGGAAGAAACTACTTCTTAAGTAATGTTTTCAAACCTGCTGTCACCATCCTGACACCACTCAAAAATACACAAGCATGTGTGCAAAACCCAAGCAAAGTGCTACAAATGAGTCAAAAAGTCATCACAATTTCTACAAGTGAAAGGAGATTCTAAATTGGAGTATACTGTTCTTCAGTAGAGCCTGATTTCTGTTTCCCCTCTGCATTTTGACCCTGCAGCTCAGGGTCAAGGCATCAGTAAATGCAGAAGCTGTTCAGACTTCCAGGAGCGACTCAGAACTCACTATATAGTCTACTTGGCAGCTCAATAATATTTTTTTTCTTTTAATTCTTATTTTTATTAATTAATGATTGCTCTGTCAGACAAGGAGATCTTCCTCCCTCCATACCCAACAACACAAAGTAAATCCAATGACACTAGGTGTCATTACCACAGCAGTTTTTTAAATATTCAATTTATATGGTCTCCCTCTCACACAATGTTGCTGTTGCCAGAAACGAGTTTTGTTGCATAGAGAAGCAAAAGCACTGGTGTGCTTTTGCAATCTGTTTACTTCAATGCATGTTCACAAGGCTGTGCTTCTCTGAATACTGCTGGATACCAAAAGATGTCATCCTTGGTCAAGTCCCTTTTTCCAGTGGCACTAACCTAAAATTTCTCTGAACTGCCTCTTAGCACACAGCATTCCTTCAGCTGATTGAGGGTTGTTTCTTGGGTTTGCTATTTTCCTCTTTCAGGTTCTATATATTCTACAGAATTATCCATCTGTGGACCCAAATCCTGAATAACACCCATACCACACCCAGACAAGTGGGTATGGTATTCTCTCTTCCTGAGAATATTTTTTTCTCTTTGAATACAGCATTCTTCACAGTTATTCTGATGGAATGGCATAAAACTAATTTCAGCTTGTTTTCACTATCCATCACTAGATCATGAAAAAAGAAAAATACACTTGAATTCTGTACAAATGTCTAAGAAATCAATAGTATTTTCTTCTTTTTTAGTGACAATAACACAATGGGAATTAGTAAGGAAGCTAACATGTAACAGTTTTCTTTAAAAGTTTGTGTATCAGCTACATCAGAAGGCATCCAAAAGGAATTGTACAAGAATTGTACCATTGCAGTATGTCAAGACCATTATGTTCTGTGTTGGTTTACTCTCTCAGATCTCATCCAGACAGAACAACTACATGCAGGAAGTTCTCAATATGTCTACAACAAATTAAAGGGAACTTAAAAAAAGTTGAGCTTTACACCAACTCGGTGTTAAGCGAAATAAATGCATCTCTCTTCCTGTTCCTCAGTTCACTCTTCTGAACTAAAAAGAGAAGCTGTTCATCTGCTCAGGCACTATACTCACTGTAGTGTACCACAGCCACACTGTTATAAACTCAGTGCACTACATATTTCAAGGACTGTGGTAATACTTGATCATCATTTCACTAAATTGTTTCTGTGTTTTAAATTACAGTATGTGAATGTAATAGACTTTTCATACAGGAATATTCAGACTGTTTCTCCTTTGCCATAATATAGTATCAAGAGAACTGTAAAGTAGTAAAATTGGGTTTATAATACAATTTAAGTTCACATCTTCCCATAAAAAACCAAACAAACAAAAAAACTCAGCAAAAAACCCACAAACACATACACCAAATGTCTGTCAATAAAATGGCTGTGCTTTTACCTTTCCCCACCCAATGCCACATTCCTACATAGCATCAAAAAAGTCAAGCTCCCAAACACAAAATAACAGGTCTAAAAAATAAACAGTAGAATCAAAGAGTACACAAATTGCAAAGCTTCAATTACTTTCCTTTTAAACCCTACAAAACCAGCAAATTTTAAATAGTGAATTACTAACTTTCTCTTCTGAGGTCAGACAAAAATAAGTCCTAAAGCAGCTTATTTGCCATATTTAGGAGAGTCAAACCAGAGTAATGACAAACATCTGGCTATGACTTTCTGGAATTTTGACTATTTCTTCTCAGCCAGGGGAGAAAAACACTGAGCTGACTAACACAGCATCTCGATTCCTTCAGCACAGCACTTAATAGGATTCAGAAGCAGCCTGTCCTCCCACCCCACATATTTAAGCTGTTAATACTTTTACAGAACAAGAAAGGAAAAAAGGCTTTATGAAAGGAAGGTCTAAGCAGGTGAGGAGAGAGAAAGGGAGAGGCGTGAGGGCATCTCATGCCAGAGAGCCAGCAGCAGGCTGCCTTGTCCTGCCAAAGCAGCCACGGTGCCATCACACTGGCGACACCACAGGGTGTACCTCAGCTCACAGCAAGGACAATGTCTCTGAAAAGTCCTATGAAAACAGCTCCATAATGGCACTTGAAGCCACACAATTTCTGTGTCAGCTCCAACACAGTTCTGAGTTCCTACGCTACCGTTAAGAAGTCTGTGATAAGCAGCAGCATATTTCAGTGCTCAGAGCTGAAAAGACTCTCTCCAAACTGCAGGAAGTCGTTAGGCACATACCATCTGTTGGATTGCTTCCTCCAGCATTTCCGAGAACCAGAAGGCCTTCCAGCCCTCAAGGGTGAAATCTAAGCACTCAACTCCCTCTCTGAAAAGCTTATACACCAGTGCATGCAGCATGGGCAATAAACAGGAGGAACTGGGGATCTGCGTGCAATCACAGGGCCACGATTGCACTGCAGTCAGAGCCACGGTGGGATAGCTCATGTGTTGTGATGTTGTCATGCACTGTCTCTACTATTTAGGAAAGATAGACCAACAAGGTGAAATGTTGGAGATGCTCTTTATATGTGAGAACAACTGGAATGTATGAGCTCTACCCAGAAGGGGATGAATAATGTGTTTAAAGCATAAGGGTAAGAAAAAAGGGTCATGCAAATATAGGTGAAACTGTTGTGGGTGATTACAACAGACCAAAGCAGGAAGACAATGTTAATGAGGCAGACTGAGGCTACTTCTACAGCTAGAAGCAGCCTCAAGGTCACATGTCCTGATGCTCATGTGTGACTTCAATCACACTGGTATTTGTTAGAAAGGCCACACAGCAAGGCATACTCAGTCTAGAGGGCTCTTGCAGTACACTGATGATTACTTTCTGACATGTGGTGGAAGAGTCAACAAGGAGAAGTGTGCTGCTGGACAAACAAAGGAGGTCTGGTCAGGGATGTGAAGGTTGGGGGCAGCCTTGGCAGTAGTGATCATGACATGGTAGAGTTTAGTGTCACATAAGGAAAAAGCAAGGCAATATGCAAGACTGGACTTCAGGAGAGCTAACTTTGTCCTCTTCAAAGACTTACTTGGAGGAATATCTTGGGCTAAAACTCTAGAAGGTAAGGGGACACAAGAGAGCTGGCTGATATTAAAATATATTTCCTCCAAGCTCAAGACAGGTGCATTGCTTTGAGTAAAAAAGTCAAGCAGACAAGGCAGGAGATCAGCATGGATGAGAAAGGAGCTGCTGGAAAAACTAATGTGGAAGAAAGAAGGTCACAGCATGTGGAAAAAGTGATTGGTCTCTTGGGAGAATTATAGGAACTCTGTCAGGGTATGTATGTAGGTTGCAACAAGGAAGGCCAAGGCCCTCTTGGAATTAACTCTGGCCAAGGAAGTAATGGAGAACAAGAAGGGCTTCTTCAAATACATCAATGGTAAAAGGAAGAATAGGGAAAATGTGGGCCCACTACTGAATGATGCGAGAGACCTAGTGGCAGAGGATGCAGACAGAGTTACTGAATGCCTTCTTTGCTTCAGTCTTCACTGCTAAGAGCAGCCCTATGGGATCCCTGACCTGTAAGTAAGAGACAAAGCCTGGAGGAAGACTCTCCACTGGTCTATGAGGATTGGGTTAGAAATCACTTGGGTAAATAGAACACACACAAATCCATGGGCCCCGACGGGCTGCACCCACAAGTGCCGAGGGAGCTGCTGATGTTGTTGCTCTACCACTCTCCATCATTTTTGAGAGATCATGGAGAACAACAGGTGAGGTGCCTGAGGACTGGAGAAAAGCCAGTGTCACTCCAGTCTTCAGAAAGGGCAAGAAGGAAGACCCTGGAAATCATGGACCAGTCAGCCTCACCTCCATTCCTGGAAAGGTGATGAAGCAGCTCTTTCTGGAGATCATCACTAAGCACATGGAAGAAAAGGTTATCAGGAGTAGCCAGCATGGATTTACTAAAAGGAAGTCATGTGTGACTAATCTGATAGCCTTCTACAATGGTGTGACTGAGTGGGTTACTGAGGAGAACAGACCAACCTCCCCCTGCTACACCCTCCTTCCAGGTAGTTGTAGAGTGAAGGCCTCCCCTGAGCCTCATTTTCTCTAGCCTAAACAACCCCACTTCCCTCAGCTGCTCCTCATAAGACTTGTGCTCTAGACCCTTCACCAGCTTTGTTGACATGCTCCAGAACCTCAATGTCTTTCTTGTAGTAAGAAATCTAAAACTGAACACAGTAATTGAGGCAAAGCCACACGAGTGCCAAGTACAGGGGGATGATCACTCCCCTGGTGTTGCTGGCCACTCTTTCTGATACATGTCAGGATGATGGAGCAGGACACATTGCACAAGGCTGCAGGGATGCAGAACTTGCTCCATCTTTCATGTACATGGTAAGAAAGTGAAAAAAGGCACCACCACCTTCAAGAAACGGCGTCACACGTAAAGAAACAACAGGCCTGGCAGAAATACAAAAAGCAATAAAAATCCCGAGAAAATAAAAAAGCATTTTCCTAAGGCCCTGTTTCACACTTCAAGGCACAAGAACACTTGTACTAGCCTGAGAATAACTTCAGAGCATGTGAGGCTGCAGGACAAAACTGAAATCCCAGCATGTTAGTTGAAATCTAAGGCAAATTCAAACCATCAAGTTGACTCATACTATTGATATGTTTTATTGAGAAACAAGTTACTTCATTGTATTTGAAAAAGAAAGAACTTGTGTGCTCAAAGCAACCCATCAAAAACAGCATGAAACAAAAAAAAAAAATCTATTTTAAATGTTCCCATTGAGTAAAACAGGCAGGCAGATATACCTGGTTTGCTGAGTGGTAAGAACTGTACTATGATTTTATGGTGGCTATTACAGTTCTACAGAATTCACTCTTCAACAGGTGAAAATAAAGTTCAACTATAATAGATCACGTAAGTATTTTTCACTCCCAAACTTCTTTTTATGTTTAAGCAGGAGAAGAGGAAAGTACACACAGTTGAAGAGTTGCCAAGTTCTCCACAGAGTTTGGAAAACTTGAAGTATCAAAATGTAAACTTCTTTTTGCAGGACACTTCTATATCATAAAGCATAAAACATGTCAGAAAACAAAACAAAACACATGTATTTCCTATATAAGGAACAACACATAAAACAAATATTAAACATCACATTATGGCAGCAATGCCACAAAATGTCTTACAAAGTAGTACAAAGAGAAAACTAGGTCAGATAGGCAGACCTTATAAACTGGCTGTCTACAGATCCCCCAAAAAAGTACTCCCTCAGAAGGAAGCTGGAAGATGCAGCAAGTCTGACCCGCTTCTTGGTGACTGACATGCTATTTCTCTTACTGGGCTTTTAAGACAGCACCAGACTAACCTACCATCAGTACCACTCTCCTTCAAGCGAAGCCAAGCAAAAAGACCCCTTGTTTACTCTAAGCCAGACACACGTGCTGTAGGTACTCTGTCTTCAACAGCCTACATGTCTGTCACTGTAATACACTATCAACTCTAACACAAATCAATGCAAAAGCTTTCAGCAAGTATAAACCACAGCTTCCTATAACTGGAATTCCTATAGCCTAAATTATCCTTTGTTGCAGCACATTTTATTGTCTTCCATAAACAGCACCAGACAAGTATAATTTCATCAAGTGGTCATTTTGGCACATTAATCCCAGCCCAGGCCCTTCTACTTAAAAGAGTCTGCCATATTTTTATGCTGATCAAAGGCCTCTAAGTTTAATCTCTTAAGAAAATCAGGAATGCTGGCAGAACATCCATTGTAAAACCCCAATTACTTTGAAGTGTGCCCAGGGTCTGAATGAAATTGAATTTTGTGATCATTCATCTAGTAGTCTGCAAAACCACTCATCTGGACAGACTTATCTTGGAGGGAAGAGGACAAGTACCCCATGATATGGCACACACAAGATTTGAACTAAACAATCTGTCCATAAGGAGGAGGAAAAAAAAATCTCACAACTCATTAAAATAATTAATATTCCAATCTAGCGTTGGATGGGCATGTTTCATTCTCTTTTCAGCTTTTGGAGGAAAAAAACCCAACACAATATATATACCCTGTTTCCTTTTTTTTTTAAAAAAAAAACAAAACTCTTGAAAACAGTTGAGGATTTATCCATCCCCTAACATTAATGACAGATTCCTGGAGAGAAACTCTGCCCCAGTATACTTAAATAACAGCTCCCTCTTACCAATTAACAATAATCATAGTTAGAAATAAAACCTCACAGTACTGATGGTGAGAGCAAACAGAGACAGGGGATTTTAGAAAAGGCAGTGGAATGTAATTACACTGAACTTTCAATACATCGTTCTAGATACAACAATAACATGAAGGAAAGACTATCCTTTCCTATTTTGTTCTGATCCATTATTCCATTTTGTCAGTCTTTTTTCTTGCTGTTTCATGAGTTAAAAAACCCCAAGTGACAAGGAAGAGATACTAAATGAGAGAATCCATCAACATCTGCCAGGAAATAACCAAGTGTTTTAAATGCACCTTAGAGAAAGGAGGAATAACAAGGAAAAGCCACAAAGATCAAAACTTTTTTTACTGCTACTCTGTTTATCCTGTACCATTGAAATTGTTGATGTGGCTCATTTTAGACAGCTTCACAAGTGAGGCAGTGAACACAGCTCCTGCATCAGCTTTGTTACCACGTCGCAAAGAGAAGGCCCCTTACCAGAAGCTGACCACTGTGCACAGTCAGCCTCTTCCACTGACACACCACTTTTCTCAGTAAAAAGTTATTTGCCATAGTTCTTAAAGACAGAAGGGAAAATTATTTGTATTAGGAAAACAAACCAAAACAAATAAAAAGCCTTTCGCCACAAGCTACGGCTCCATTAAAAGGCAGTGCCAAGAGTACCTATGAGAAAGGCCTTTGTATCCCACTACACTGAAAAATTATTGCAGACCTGAATCAATAAACACAAAGCCCACAAAGCAGGTCATTAAGACAGCACCTCCACCACTCATTTCCACACTCAGTAAAAAAAACTTCAAGAGCCGAGGAGTGGGCAAGCAGCACTGCAATCAGAGCCTCAATCCCTCCAGGACAGCTGCTTAATTGGGAATTTCTTGCATTGTTTGGTAAAAAAAAAGGAAAAAAAAGAAAAAAAAACACATACACACACCAAACTAACAAAGACAAACAAACAAACAAACAAAAAAAACCACACACAAAAAAAACCACACAAAAAAAAAAGCCAAGACAAACCATTTGTGCTGGTCCACACGGTCCATTCAGCAAACGTGCCTGACTTTTCCTAATCCTTGCCCTCAATCCCCAAGTGAAACATTTCACATTTCCATCATAAACAGCAGTCAGCAGTTACTGCTATCCTGCCAGGCCACCAAACAAATCAGAAGGCAAGAGCTATAGTTTACCACCTCATCCCTGTCCTGTTTGCTATCATTTGCTACCTTGTTTAGACAAACATGAAAGGTGATGCTGTAGGAGCTACAGGTGCTGACTGTGAACCATTTTGTGTTCAATGCTCTAGGGATGACCAAAGGATGACCCCTTCTGCTCACTGCTTACAGCTTCAGGCAAAATTTTCTGAAGTTGTGCAGTTCTGACTGACTTCCTAAAGAAGGTACAATATTAACTCCAGCCTCAAGCATGCTAGATGCCCAAATTCAGATGTTTCTCTAGATGTCATAAAACAGAAAACTAAGATAGTTCCTAATTATGGGAAGCCTCTCATCATGATGGGAAAAAAACAAACCAACGACAAAGGTACTGCACTGGGGCCTATTTAGGGGATGGAGCCAAGTACCTTCTTGCAGAAGACAACAAGTAGGGCCCTGAAGAAGCTTGAAAGCAGAGATAAGCAACCTATGTTTGAAGCTATAGGGGGACCCAACAGAGCCATGCAAAATATAGTCAGGTTGACTCTTAACTGCAACATGAAAAACAGGTACATATGCAGCAAGACCAAGAGGATAAAGCTAACAAGAAGGTGATCCCACAAAGGTGTGAAATAAGGTGGTCCTGGAAGGCAGGGAGTTTGAGCTGTTTGGTTAAACAGTACTGTCACAGAGACTGTGCACTGTGCCTACAGGAGATGACCCACTACAGGAAATGAAGGAATCAGAGGTGAACAGAAACTACATTATTAGTCAGACAGGAGAGACTCACAGCAGTCAAAAAAATAATGTGAGAGAAGAATTTATGGCTTTTTACAAGTTTGATGTTGATACATAAATACCAAAACCAAGCTTAATCAGGCAAAGGCTGATTTTATTTAGAGCCAAGAGTTGAGACTAAGAAGTAAGGACCATAGGTGAATTTGAATTCAATTGTGACACTAACAGTGAAGTGCTGTAGGACAAGCCAAGGGATTATGGATGGAGCTAAACCGGACCTGCAATGGAAGCCAGAGAGCAATGAAGATAACTGGAAGGACATGCAGTCAAGAGTGCTCCAGTAGGCAAAGGACAATCAAGACAGTTTCAAAATGCAAGATACTGTGAAAGTAGCAAACTGTACTGAGTGCAGACCAGAACTAAGGGGAACCAAAGGAGAGCACTCAGAGGTTAGAGAACAGTGGAGAAGCCAGCACAGCTCCAGGATGGGACCACAGGGCAAGTGTGAAGGTGAAAAAGGACTCCGAGGTTGTCAGGGGTGAGCACAAAGGACTTTCAGCAGTAGATCAAAGACAATAAAGCAGACTGACTGTGTCAGAGAGAGGCAGATTAAGAGTTATAAAGTAAGATGAAGAGTTACTGGGGACAGTGGAAGATTTGAATGAGAAAAGCAGACAACAGTTGGTACAAATATCACAAGGAAGAGAAGGAAAGCATCTGTGCTACTACAAAGGAGATTTCTAATCATTGACTTCATGTAATAAAGCAGGAATGAGGACTTATAAATTCTTTCTCGATTTTCACAGCTTGAATTAGACTTGCACTGATTTTAAAAATTACAGGATTGGGAGGTTGCTTGTTTTTCCTCTTTTTTTTTTTTTACTTCTTCTTTAGAATCAAAACACAGAAGTAGCAACATCTACACTTCTTAAAAAAAAAAACCACAATAAAACACACAAAGCAAAACATTTTAAAAACCGAACTCCAAAGGAATCAAAAGTCAGTAGATGTTTTCAAAAGAAAATTCTACTGTAATTAAAAAATAAAGCTTTTTGTGATCTACACAGTAAATGAGGGACAGACTGATTTGCTGTATGCTGTGTCCTCAGGTGGGATGACACAGGCACAGCCTCACACCTAACAAGAAAACACAAACAAACAAAAAATATCAAATTTCATGTTTCAGAGCTGAAGATCAATCTGTAGAAGACATCCTCCAAACACACTATTTCTTCACAGCTCCATATATACCTTTTTCATTCTATTTGGAAAAAACAGTTTAAGTCTATGCAAAAAGCTAAGGCTACAAGTGCCAATTATAAATTCAATTTGATATTAATGTAGAAGAATATCTGATAGCTGAGTATTTTCTCTACAACAAAGGTGTTTTCTAACAAAAGATCTTTAGGCAGGTTAAAAATAAAGTCAGAAGCTAATGGTAGGAATTGGAACAGTTTGAACATTTTATTTTCATTGCTTAAAAACAGAACCACCCCGATTTGAGCATGGTTTGTATTTCTTAAAGCATCAATTTTCCCAGCTGCTAAGCAAACATACTTTTAAATACAAATTTTCAGAAAAACTGCCACCCCTCTGGTGCCTCCATACCAAAGTGTGGCAACAAGCAAAAACTTTCAAATAAGAGCAAGTTTACTTGAAGAAGATAAAAATAATTAATAAAAAGCGGTAACAATAAAAACCCCCTTTGCTCTCCAGCTGCCAAATTAACAAAGTTGCATGTGGCTTAAGGAAGGAAGAACACTTTGGCAGAAAGTAGCTGGTGTTCCCACAAAGCATATAACAGTTAAAGTTTCTTGATACAGTCTTGGTTGGTTTTAAAGTCTGTTAAAAACTTAAAATGTCTGTAACACTTAAGATTTGTTTAAAACATGATGTGCTACTCATTTACTACTTGTAAGCAGGTAAATGCCTATAGGAAACTTCATTTAGATGTTGCTTTAAAATGTCCTTGCTCCCTTGAGCTTTACATTATCAGAGGCTAAGTGTGCTTGAAATCTTGTTTACACCTCTCTTACCTCAATGTCAAGGACTTCCACTGTGTTGTCCAGCATCTTTATTTGGATTGGGAGGTCCCGCTCATGCATTTTGGCAGGCAATGATGCCATTGCGGTAGAGAGGTTCTGTCCTGGCTCCAAGGTACTCACTCCCATGGTCTTCTGGACACCCAAACGAGAGCCGGGAGTCTGCAAGACTCTGTACGTCCCTTCTATCTCTCCCATCTTTCAACAACGAGCAGAGTTTAAAAACCCTGAAAGAAAATAGAGGATTACAACCCGAAAATGGTTCCACTGATATCCCTTATGGAAACACTACTCACTGAAGCACAATCAACACACACAGTATTTAATGCTCTTCATCCCACTATGAAAACCAGCAATAAAGTTGGTGAAACTGGTCAAAAATTCAGCTGCCGGGAAGAAAAATAAATGGCAAAAAATTGCCATAATATTACAAAATATGCTTAGGACATAGCATACTTATATATATCTGTGCCCTCTGCCCTCCTTACACACTGACACTTCTGGTTAACTTTTTCTGCCAGTTCAGCTCCCTAAACCAGGTCACCACAGTATGAGCACTGCTGACAGCACAAGGAAAGCCACCTGGCTCAAGCAGTGGAGGGTAAAGCAGGATTGAGCCTTTCACTGATTCCTAGCAGACTTTGCTACAATGTCAAGACTGCACACCAAGATAACAGGAATAATTAACTTTCTTCAAGCCCCAAAATGATGACTTATGCAAAACCATAACTAATCCAACCAACGCTGGCAAATCAGAGCCTTCATAATGTAGATTTCTGCCACAGATAACAGTTCTTCATCTTCCTAGCAAACCTTTACCATGTCCGGATTAAGTCAATGAGCAAAAATTTCAATTACAGATATCTACACTAGTTCAAGTAGGCCAACTCCTGCACCATGAACCTTACTTCCAGTTTGGTGGCAGCTGTTGCAGAGCAAATGTTTAATTTGACACGAGGAAGAAAACCTTCATGAGTCTCCCCGGCTCTCTCGTGCCACGGGAGCAGTGGCAATGTTTGCAGGAGGACTGCAGCAGGGTCTAGGTGCCCACAAGGCATGGGTGCTCAGGATGCAACGCACCCAACAAAGCTCCTGCCCCACACTGACTGCTGGCAGTACAGGCAACAACGTACAATGTGCTCAGTGGGAACAAACAGCGAAACCCACAGACTCCTCAGTGCTTCTGGTTGTTTCCCAAATACCATGTTATTATCTGAACAATTCAAAGTATGTGGATACTAATGCTGAGGCAGCCTTCACATGGTTGCCGCACTAAAAAAATCAATTAAGTGTTGGTTATTGTTTTGTAATAAACATATTTTGTCTAGAAAGTGGAGAGGCAGATTATAAAAACAATCCTTTGTCTCTCTAGGCTTCTAGTAGGTAGGCAGCCCGCTCTGTGGATTTAAATGGAGCCAGCCTTAACATGTTGTTAAAAATCAGTAGGGGGCTTTAGGTTTTAATCCTTGTGCACATCACTTGTAATCATTTGTGTGATTCATCAAACATCTTCCCAGCTTGCAGACTGAGGAGTTTTGACATTATGGGGATTTTTCTTTTTATACCCGTAGAGCCCTGTGCAGATAAACTTTTTACAGGAGAAGAGATAGGTGCCTCCTACTAATTACACCTACCATGAGGCTTGTTTGGCTTAGCAGTCTCTCAGAGCCTTGTCTGAGAAGCACAGCTCAGGGCCAGCACAGAGATGTGTCCAGCTTCCCAGCTGATGAGTAATTGTGAGAAGGATGATCTCAACCTTAAAAGTGTGTGTTCCTGCCCCATGCCTGGACTACCAGTTTTAGGAAACAAATTAGCAGAAAGTTTCCTTCTTGGGCCCTTCTGTGCATACCCTTCATCAAATTTCCCATGTGTGTGGCCACACAGCCAAGAAGAAAAACTTCCAGGTCACAATTTTTAAAACAACCAAAATAACAAAAATCAGCAGAGACATTTGCCCAGGTTACACATCTAACTGCTAATCTAAAGAGAAACCACAGCTTGGTGTCATCTATATCCCCCTGATACTGTGTCTGTTATAAATTATCCACATGGTAAGATTTTGCTGCTGCCATTCAAAAGCTTACAAGCAACTCAAGTGCCCAGAATCAGTTACACTTTCTCACAATGCTATTTATTAGACAATCACTCTTAAAATTAGCACACCATGGATGCATTTAACCTGTTCTGAATAAGCAGAAGAGACTGGCATTGCAGTTACTCAAAAAGAAAAGGACACAAGTGGTGGCAGCCAAGAAGGCAGTGCAGGAAGCTGCCACATAGCAGAGAGAAGCTCTGGCAGCCTCCCCAGCAGCTGAAGCCAGCTGGTTCCCAGAGACATGGAAGGCAGGCCACTCAGCTCCAGTCTGAAAAAAGAGCTCCTAGGTGTTTTTACTGGCTTCTTTTACTAGCCAGGAAAGACCAAAGCCATGTCAAACAGAAACAGATGTCAAAGTCCTTCCTCACAGGTGTTAACAGGAAAAGTGAACTTAACAGGGCTCGGCCCTGCATCTTGCTGATGACACATTCATAAAAATATTTACCCCTGGACTAGCCCCCAGCCAGCATACACTTGGATTTCAAAGGTGTAACGAGCACCTAGGCAGAAAACACATCATGCAGAAGAAGCCACATTTCCTTAGAAAAGCAGTGCCCTGCCCATTGCATGGTAATTGTGAGCATCTCCCCATGCCACATGCAGTTCCCTCTCAATGCACACTAGTAATGCTGTTACAATTATTAAAAATCCCCAAATAGCTTGGCCTGCTCCACCTGCCTCAAAAAACAAAAAGTAGGAGTAGTAACCAAGCCAAACACTATTTCTAGTTTCACCACCAATTATAGTTACATTTCATGTTTTATGTCAGAAGACTACACATGGCATTTCTTAACAAAAAAAGTTGTGCTGTGATTTAGGAAGTATTTCAGTTACAGAGGTTGATGAAATGAAAGGCAGAGAAAAAGAGAGTGAAGCCTGACACAGGCTGCAAGCACTATGAAGAAAGTCTCTATGGGTAGAGCAGAGAAAGAGTCCAACAGCATTTAGAGCCTCCCACACTGGGCGAGCCAGGACAAGAACTCATTTACCTCCTCACCAATGCAAAACTAAAATGCAATGTTGCCATAATATAAGAATCATACAATTGTTTAGGTTGGAAAAGACCTTTAAGATCAAGTCTGACTGTAAACCTAGCATTGCCAATGTCACCACTAAACCACATCCCATATTAGTGGTTCTAAGAAAAAAAATAATCTTTGCACTGAGTGCTTATCCAGAAAATTTTATATAAATCAGGAACAAGCACCAAAGCTAAATCATGTCCCCGAAGCATGGTGACAGATTGACTGTCACTGTCAGCCCAGAGTGAAAGAGCAGATGGCCAG
Source organism: Ceyx melanurus (assembly GCA_024611195.1). Taxonomy (NCBI): domain Eukaryota; kingdom Metazoa; phylum Chordata; class Aves; order Coraciiformes; family Alcedinidae; genus Ceyx; species Ceyx melanurus. Next base: position 1,913 of record JANHGL010021749.1, on the reverse strand, counting down.
GTGCAGGGTCCTGAATTTTGGTCACAACCCCAAACAATGCTACAGGCTGGTGGAAGTGGCTGGAAAGCTACCTGATAGAAAAGGACCTGGGGGTGCTGGTCGACACCCAGCTGAAGATGAGCCAGCAGTGTGCCCAGGTGGCCAAGAAGGCCAAGGGCACCCTGGCCTGGATCAGGAATAATGTAGCCAGCAGAAGAAAGGAAGTGATTGTGCCCTTGTATGCAAATACTGTGTTCAGTTCCGGGCTCCACACCACAGGAAGACACCGAGTTGTTGGAGCAAGTTCAGAGAAGGGTAACCAAGATGGTAAAGTGTCTGGAGAACAAGCCCTATGAGGGGAAGCTGCGGGAACTGGGATTATTTAGTTTGGAGGCTGAGGGGAGACCCTGCTGCTCTTAACAATTGCCTGAAAGGAGCCTGTAGTGAGGTAGGTGCAGCCTCTTCTCTCAAGTAAAAAACGACAGGACTAGAGGAAATGGCCTGAAGCTGCACCACAGGAGGTTTAGATGGGATATTAGGAAGAATGTCTTTACTGAGAGTCATCAGGCACTGGAATGGGCTGCCCAGGGAGGTGGTGGAGTCACTATCCCTGGAGGTATCCAAAGACACTTCAGGACATGCTCTTGGGGGATGGTGAGGTGTTCAGCTTTTTTTTTTTTTTGGGTTGATGGCTGGACACAGTAGTCTTCGAGGTTTTTTCTAACTGACAATTCTGTGATTCTGTGATCAAAACTTACAAAATTTAGGTAGCTGTATACTAATTCTTGTCTTTTAAAATAGCTTGAAAGCTGCAATTAATTTTATTTATCCTCTACTTGGATGAAATGAACTTATTTTTTTCAGAAGCAAGGCATCATTTTTCAGCTAGCTGCAAATTTGGAAAGGCAGCTTACACCTGAGGATATGCCTGCTTAAGACACCAAGGGCTTTCAAATTAACTGCTCCAAGTATGGTACCTTTTGGTCAGCAGAGTAACTACAACACACCATCCCTCACCTATGAAAAAGGCTCATCTGAAGTAACACAAATTCTGCAGCTCTCTTGTGTGAGCAGGATGACCCCTGCCTCCCACAGGGTGGGATCCCCACCATCTGCACATGGTGGGAGCCCACTTGGAGCAACAAGGATGCAAACTGCAGGAACTCTTGAAACAGGCACCTTCAGTCCACCAGAAGAGAAGCAAATAATTCCTCTTTTACCTTTTTTACTAGGCAACAGCATCCCAACAGCAACCCACTAACAGTACTACACAAAGGGGGCACCAACCTATAAATTGGAAATTCAATTGGAAGACAGAGGGATGAAGACTACGAGTGCACTAGCTGCACCAGAATAGACACACTTCTCTGAAACCAGCATCCCTCACTCGTTACAAACACCATCCTTCACCATAGCCACAAATGGGGTCTCATGGCTCTCTCCGGTATTGCTGCACTTCTGCAGCCGGTAACACTGTGTGCTAGGTAACACACGCTTGCCTGGCAGGAGACGGTTGCACAGGGAGGGTGAAGAAGGACTGCAGCTGTTCCTGCAGTGGGGCTTCTGAAGCGTTTCTTCAACTGATTACAGCGAACCAGCAGGCGATGCAGCGCTACCTCCTCGCACCCCCGACAAACTCCGGGGAGGGTCCCCCACAAGGAGGCGGAGGCAGAGGGGACGGGTCAGGCCGGGGCGCAGGTGCTCGAACCCTCCCAAGCTTCAGAAGGAAGCGGCAAAGCCGGCCAGGCCAGGCCCTCGGCAGCACACCGGCAACACACCCTCCTGAGCACCCCGACAGCAAGAGCTACTCGTCCTCAGGACCAGAGGAGCGAAGACCGTAGACGCTCCGGTGGCGCGGGCAGGCCCGAGGTCCCTCCCCAAGCCAGGCTGCCGCGCGAGAGCCTCCACAGAGGCCTCCGCGCACGACAGCGGCC
>JANHGL010021748.1:0-10566 GCA_024611195.1 Ceyx melanurus | reverse complement strand
CCCTGCCAGAGCAGGGTCACCTAGACCAAGTCACCCAGGAACAGATCCAGGAGGGTCTGGAATGTCTCCAGAGCAGGGGACTCCACAACCTCCCTGGGCAGCCCCTGATGTAGGAGGTCTGAAAATGCTCTAGCAGTGTGTGGTGGTGATTCCTTAAGTACTGTTGGGTATGTTCACTGAGTGAGACAAGGTCCATGAACTTGCAGCTGAATTCCACAGCATTATGCATGAGCACAAGGGGACTAAATGAAGATTGAAGATGTAATTCTGTTTTTTGGCACTTCCTAATTCCACATGCATGACTGCACTCAAACAACTATCTCTTAGAGCAGTTTATTGTATGCAAATGGCTTTAAACTTTTCAATACTATTCAGGCTTCCTTTTCCCTGTGAATGGATGGATGGATGGATGGATGGATGGATGGATGGATGGATGGATGGATGGATGGATTTCCATCATACTGCTATCAGGCCTCATCCTAAGAGTTTCAGTTCTTTTTCTGCAGTTAGCAGGGTGTGAAATGCAGTTCTGAGGTCAGCTCCTGGCTCAGCACTGAGCAGCTTTGGCCATTATAGACAAGCATAAGGCTGGTGTGATCAAACAACAAGATGTTTAAACAGCCACCATCCACCCTCCTTCCCCCCCAAGAGTGCTCCACCCTTGCACAGAGTACAGGCCTTGGGGGGCTCCTGAAATGTTCCTATCCCCTTCCCAACTCAGTTTTATTTTAATGTATTTCTATTTATTTTTCTATTTATTCCCAGGATTGAAAGCTCTGCCACATGCATCTCTGTGCTGTGGGTAACCTCGAACACAGAGGAGCCAGGAATAACTCCTTTGCTGTGCTGCCAGTGCTTGGTACAGTCACTTCTTTCATCTACTGGGTGAAGCACTCAAAGGTGACAGAAAGCAGTGAGCCAGGGAGCTGGAGGCAGAGGGAGAAGCAACACCTGAAGGACTATCACAATTCAGGCAAGCTCCAGCAGTGTACCTGCATTTCAGAGGGCACACTGTGCTGTGGGGCTGCCCAGAACCAGCAGCAGTCCCCACTGGGACGTGGTGGAGCTGGCTCCCCCCTGTGCTGCTGGATGACACTGTCCAGGGCTCCCACTGCTTCAGCTGCAGGAAAGGACACCAAGCACTGGCCTGACCTTCTCAGTGTCCAGATCCAGAAAATGACTCCAGAAGTCTGCAATAGTCAGGGCATCAGCACTTTATAGCACTCTGATCATGAAAAGTTGTAGCCACCCTGGGCCTATTCAGTGTTCAAAATTAGTTCTTGCACATGCCCAGAGCTCTCACTATCACATAAAGCATCTCCCACACAATCTCATCTGTGTTGGTTTTTATCATTCTGGATGTTGACATGTAGTAGCAAATGGGGTGTATTTAACCTCCACAGCATGAAAGAGGCTGGGCTCATTCTTAGTTTTAAATGGGACTATCATACTCATCACTCTGTAGACCAGGTTTTATCTGTTCTGCTTTGCAGCAAGCAGTGGTTGAGACTTGGATCCAGGTCCTCTCCTCAGTTACTTCCAGCCCTTTTGCATGGAAGATTTGCCAGAACAAATGCAGGACAAGCTGCAGGACTCTACTCAGGTGAGCCCTTAAACTCTTAAGGTTCCTTAACCTCTTAACCTTCCTTAACCCAAGCTGGTCAGGCACCTAGGCCAGCCTAATTGGACTCATATGCTTTACTGACCCTCAGTCCCAGTGCAGTGTAACAGGGAAAACTCCCCAGAACTCCCCTCTGGCCTAGCAGGAGGTAAAAATGAGAGGTTAAAGTCTTCTGTCAACACAATAAAGGAGGGTAGGAATAGCATCACACCTTGTTAAAATAAAAAAAAAAGTCAGGTGCTTTTCTGCTCCTGAAGAGGAGCACACTTCTCCCTGAGAGGATCAGAGTTGTAAAACTGTAATCACACTGACAACCCGACCTCCAGGCTGCAGGAGAGCCCTGTGCGTCTGAGCTGGAAAGGGTTTCAGCACAGCCCAGGTACAGCCTACCTACTCTCTAGCATCCTGGCTGGAGAGCTCTGACCAAATGGGATGAAAGAAGTGGAGTCCTACTGCCCCCCGCACTCCAATGCCGGCACTGCACCCGGCTAGGCATGCACTGGAGCAAAAGGAACCCATAAAGATAAAAAAAAACAAACCCAAAACAATTGTTATCCCCCTCTAAAAAGTTAATTATCTGCAAGAAAAAACAAGATTTTTTTTTTCTTACAGACACTGATGTTCATCAGAGAACATCAGAGACAGTGGATCTCCTTTTAAAAAGAAGTTTAAATGCTTAAATTAGATTTCCAAGCTATTCTTTATATATGTCTCCTTTTAAAAACTCTAACCTCCACTCCATCCAAAGTCTTCATTTAGCTTCTGTAATGCAGACAAGCCTTTGGGAACTAGTCCTTCCTGGAAAATGAATTTAATGCATCAAGTCAGCTGTTAACTTTGCAAAGGTGCTGTCTCAGATAAGGGCTTGCCTGAACTATTTCAGAGCTACTTAACCAGTATGTTTTAAAAGAGCTGAGTTTTAAGGTCTTGGAGGTTTTCTTAGCATTTAGTAACTGGGTTAGCTAGTATATGGAAGCAAGATTAATTAGTAGCTTGAAGTATCATCTTTTATTCAAGTGATAAGAAGTATCATAATACATTATGCATCTGCCAGTTATAGTCCATTTTTAGTTGGTTCCAAAACTTAAAGCAGTTTATCTAGTTAAACTGAAAAAAACAGCATTCTACACAACCAGTACTGGAGATGTCAACCGTAAAGAAATTCCAGCATGACACTGTTATTATGGCTTTCCAGAAGTTAAATTAGAACACATCAAGAGCCATTTTCCAAAGATTTATTGAAGTAGCGACAGGTTGCTCATACTGTGCTGGAAAAAAAAAAAGCAGTTTTATTGAATTCAGATACTTAAACAGTATTGCAGCACAAGATATTGCTATTTGTAAACTAGACTCCATTGTAAACTCTAAACCTTCAGGGAGAGAGTCAGTTTGCAAGATCTAAGACCTATTTCCTAGCAGAATCATCTTGCGCTCATGGAAAAACTGCAGAAAGGCACTTGAAAGCTGTTTCTTCCTTTAAGACATGGACTTTTGAACTCTTGCTGGTAAGAATTTCTCCTGCATTAGTAAGTAGGCAACTTCAGCTTTACTCCAAGTCATCATGATGCTGGGAAGTTTCATTAATAACCTGTGGAAAACCAAAGAAATGTTGAGTTTTAGTAAAGATGGTTGGGTTTGGTTGTTTATGGGGTTTTTTTTATAGTTAAGAACACCCAAAAACCACAGAAATGTGAACAAGGAGGTATCAACTCAAAGTTCTAGTTAGTTTATAACATGTAGAAACCTCTGAAGCTTTCTTGCCTTAACCTATAAGGAGTACCTTGGCCCAAACAAGCACCTCTGTTTACTGCTGCATGTTTTCCACATGTGAAGTTAGAAACCTTTTGATAATTTGCTAACTCAGCTGAATTTAAGTATTCACTACACAGGGAACTCTCTGCTAAGAGATGAATTTTGTGATTACTTCCATAGAAGCCAGTTTGCTACATCTGTATTTTCAAGCTTTTCAGCTTGGATGGCCAGATGCTGTTCCACTCAATACTTACTACCACAAACAGGCTGCACCGACCAGTAGGCAGCATTTTAAGGTGACCAGTTGCAATAGAAAATAAGATAATTACCACCAACCTGTCCATCTCTAGTTTCGACAGTCTTAATTAGAAGTGTCCTCTTTGAGTGAGTGTCAACCATTGGCTGAGACTCAATGTTGGTTTCTGCAGAAGAAAAGGTAGTGTTACCAGTAGCCTAGACAAAGTGCCTCCTCGAAGAAATGAAGTGTAACACATTTTAGTGTCTACTTTCAGAATCCAAATTTAGTATATGTTGAAGTCTCCTGCTCTGAATTTTAAGCTGATCTTCTCAGTTTTCTCCCTGTTCCCCTTAAAGCACCTTCAGCAGGCATCTAAACTACTCACTATCTACCAGTATTTAAAAATATTTCTGCCCAGTTGCTCCTCTTATCCAAGGTTGAGGAACTGCAAATACTTTAGATATATCTAAAACAATTGCACACAACTGTATTTATACAAGTTCAAATGCTAGAATAAAGGAACTATCCAGGACCTCTTACAAGTGCTAGAAGAGCTTTCTAAACTGAAACAGCAGCACCAGCTTACCTCTCAGGTTCAAAGAGGCAAAGGTTGGAATAGGCATGTTAATCCTGAAGAAAAAAAGAAAAGGAAGGGATCAAATCAGGACAGGGGTATGGAGCACATCCTAGTAACTGCAGATGACAACTGTCTGCATGTGACTTTTACCTGCTCTCTTCCCCCTCCAGCAGTTTTCTGTAGGTGGCAATCTCAATATCAAGAGCCATCTTTACATTCAGCAGGTCCTGGTACTCGCGGAGGTGACGAGCCATCTCTTCCTTCATGTTCTGGATCTCATCCTGCAGGCGGCCAATAGTGTCCTGGTAGTTAGCAGCTTCAACAGCAAAATTCTCCTCCATTTCACGCATCTGGCGCTCCAGGGATTCATTCTGGAAGAGAATCATGAAGAATAAAGAGCTGCTGCAGTTCAGCCACCCTTCCCCACCTTCCTCAAGACCTTGAAAATGTTTAGGAAAGGGAAGCTGAGTTGCACTGGCATCCTTTCTGAAAATGCCCAGACACATCCCAAGTTTATCCTCCCCTTGCAAAGTCAAGGTGGGTTATTCTGCTACTTAAAATGAAGTGTGCCAGGTGTTTCTGGTAGAGGTGGCAAAGCAATGCCTTACAGTAAGCCCAACACATGCAGTCCAAGCCAGCATGCAAGCAGTCCTCAGCGAGGGGATTTGCAGGTGTACTACACACTGTTCAATCCATTTCAAGCCAGACTTTAAGGCAGTCAGCTTCTAGCAACAGCAAGATTTACATCTTCTCTCAACTGCTCCTCCAGCTTTTTTTATAGCTTCAGTTGTATGTGACAGACGAGTCATAAACACCTCCAGAAATTGTTAAATAAACAATGAATATTATAGCAGGAGAATGATCTAGTTGTTTACACCCTAAGACTGGCTCAGTGCATCAATCTAACCAGGGCACTGCAATGCACGCAGGCAAACTGAGCCCACACCATCCTTCCCAGAAGCACAGCACGCTGCGCAGTATGGGAGATGAGCTGCATTTACACCTATAGCAGCAACTAAACTGCAGTGCTTCAAGCTGCAAAGGGCAGAATGAACCAACAACTGCTTCCTTCTTCTACTTACACTTCCCTTGAGGGCATCGACTTCGCAGGTGAGGGACTGGATCTGCCTGCGGTACTCGTTGGCTTCCTGCTTGGCCTGGCGCAGGGCGTCGTTGTTCCTGTTGGCAGCTTCAGAGAGATCTGCAAACTGGGCAAGTCCCACTGTGGTTAGTGGAGCACTTCAACAGGAGCAGTGTAACAGATTTGGCTTTTGGACACAGCATTTGAGGGCAAGTGAGGTCATTACAAGATTTAACAACCAAAACATTTCAAACGTTATCCTTCAAATGCCTTTCTATTTCTAATTGTAAAACCTCAATTAATAGTTAAAAGTGTTCATCTTTGTTTCCTCACCCTGAATGCTTCCCATCTTTTTTACTCATTCATTCCTTTCTCCACTACTTCATCCAACACCTGCTTCCAGGTACAAGCATATGAAAGACTCCAAGTATGAACCCATCATTCCGTGCTTTAAGTATAGCATCAAAGTAAAGTTTTCAGCTGCACTCTTCCCAGACAAGGGGTTTCAAGACCACTCTGCCATGGGTGTGTTCACACCCAATAGAGACAGAGAGAAAACCAAGTGCCACAGCAAAGCTGTTGTGTGCAGCAGGCCTGATACACCTGAACAGATTTTACTCACTTTGGACTTGTACCACTCTTCAGCTTCCTGAAGATTCTTAGCAGCAACACTTTCATACTGCTGGCGAACATCACGCAGGGCAGCAGTAAGATCAGGCTTGGAAACATCCATATCAATCTGGATGTGCTGTTCCTGGAGCTGGGCCTGCAGTTCTCTGATTTCCTTAGAGAGAAGCAGACACTCAGGGTTATTATTACACAGCAATGTACAGAACACATCCCAGAACACATCTCTGGGCCAGAACCAGAGCAAGAGCCTACTGGCCTGCTGGGCTTCCAGCACCTCACCACAGACCTCATTATTCTAGGTGATCCTGCTCAGTCAGGGGGGTTGGACTAGATGATCTTCTAGGTCCCTTCCAACCCCTAATATCTGTGAATCTATGAATCTCTTCAGCTTACCTCATCATGAAGCTTCTTCAAGAAGACAATCTCCTCTTGCAGGGACTCCACTTTGCGCTCCAGGTCCAGACGTGCCAGGGAGGCATTGTCAACATCCTGAGCAGATAGAAGAGAGATCAGCAACTTTACAAACCTGATGTAGAGAAGTGTTTGATGGCAAGTTCAGTGGCACACAGGCTAGTGCTACAGCCAAGTTGTTTTTTTGCAAGACAACACAAAAAGAGCTGTGACAAAACTTTTTGCCACCTCCTACTCTAGCCTCAGAGACCACTATATGCATCTTTACTGGGATTTGGGGCACTACAGAGCATACACAGCCTACTCCATCCTTGCCCATGTACTGCTGAAAGTGATCATGAGCACGTAGATCATGGTGGGTGTAAGCCCTGCTTGAAGATGAAGCAGATCCTTGGGTCAGAAGCCACAGGTAAGCTCTATTAGCTTGGATACACTGAAAAAGAGTTAGTCTTGCAGTTTGGAAACTTCATTCGTTTTTGCCTTTTTTTTTTCTAGTGGGGCTTAAAAGCACAACCCATGTATCTACACACCTATCATTGGCCTTAACTTCTTGGTTATTTCTTATGGTGATCAATCATAGAGCCCTTTGGGTCCACAGACCACACCCTGACAGCATACTCAAAGCTAGTGAGGTATGTATAGAAATGCAAGTATTTACTATTCCAAGTACTTCAGCAGATCACCCTTGAGAAAAAGAAGGTATGAGCATAAACACAAATTGAGTCAGTCACCATTGCCTACACCCTCCTAGGAGCTGGCAAAGACTCCACCTTTTGCTGGGCAGAGATAGTCTTAATCAACAGCAAAAATTCATTTAAGGCATAACAGAAGATAGGCCATGAATGCTACATGGGGGCAGCTTGAATTAGCTTAAAAACATAACTACCACTAAACATTGATTGCTAACTTCTTGCATTTTAAATGTGCAAAGGGGACGTTTGTTCCTTTCACACTAGTTACACACAGAGCTGCACACTTCTGTTCACATGGGATTAACCCATCAGATTTTTACAGCTTACTCCAAAACTGGTTTGGAGTGCCCAAAGCATAAGCATTCCTAATTGGTAGTTCTCTCCATGGCACCTCTGAAATAGGGAGTGTTTTCTTTAGACCTCATTCTTTGCATCACTGTAGAGTAAGGTTCTTGCTCTAGAATGCTTCCCTTTTCTTTACCCAGCAGAAAACCCCTTTGATTCCCTAACTTCCCTATCAATTCCAGTTTGTACTGGCTGTTTTTCAATTCAGATAATGAATTCCTTAACTCATTTGTTCTGTTCCCAAAAAACAGAAGCTAGTTCTGGAAGGAAATTACACAGCTATGACCCAATTGTTTACACAATTAGACATCCTAAGAGTTTCCAGTGGATTTCACAGAAACCTGCATCCTGAAGATTATTTTTTTCAGGACATCTGAACAGCTAGAAGGTTTTTAGGAGCTTACAATAACTTGACAGCATCTTAAAATTAAGACACTTAGAATATGTAGCATGTATTTTACTATATAAGAATTGCTGTATACCTGTATTTCCTAGATGTATAAAGAGCCACACAAATGAACAAGCTACTTGTATCCTGAGCAAAGTACAAGGCATATTTACATGCAACTGGACTATGCATTGATTGAATCCTATGAGATTCCTGAATGCCAGTCATGTAGCTTGCAGGGCTGAGCATCCATGTTTACTTCAGACAAACTCCATGATGGCCAGAAGCAGAACTGTTAGTTCTGTCATAGGTGCAGGACCAATGCCTTGCTTCCAGAGTAGCTGGCAAAGCTGCAGTAAATAACTCCTTCACTAATTGTGATGTTTGTTTTGCCCCAAAGGATAAAATTCACTGAACTTCTAGGTTTATTTCATACAGTATAGCCTTCACCATATGAGTAAATTCATGTCTTTATTCGGGAGAATTCAGCTGAAATTCAGTACATGAGCTGAAAACTCACTGTTCACTTCCTTTTAAAATATTGAAGTATACAACTGATCCCTCAAGCAAAAAGTAAACTTGATGCCACATGGGGACAGTAAAGTAACTGCTGAAGTGTTCTGAATCCACGTATCAAATTTTCCAGTGCCAATATAACTGTTACTAAAAAGTTGTTCATTCTTTTTACAATAGAAGGCACAACAGGATGCCTCAACTTCAGTGTTCTATAAAATTAAACTTGGAGGAGAACATCACACTGAAACAGATTTATCTTCCAAACCCTGCATGTTGAGCCTACCCTTTCACAGCAAAGAAAAACCAGCTATTACTGTTGTTCAAATCAAACACACCAGTTATGTCACGGGTAGATTTAGTGTAGTGTTTCCACAGACAATGATTTGCAATTCTTATATATAAGCTAGAACTTGGGCAGTTAAATGAACCCCTTTCTGCCTGTACTGCACAAGCAGATCTGCTAGAGGCTGAGCTCCAGAACAAACCCCTTGCACAGTGACAGGAAGAGATGGAGAATGAATGTAGGACATGCACAAAGCCAAGCCTAGAGCCTTCACAAGTTTGAATTGGTTGGAAATAGAGGTAGAAGTGCCTCCAAGTGTACCAGTTAAGTATGAAAGCCCATTTAAGCCAGCCTGAAGTCAAAGGATCCTTCAGCTAAATTCAGCAATGACTCAGAACAGATTAGGTTCTCCAAAGTGTAAATGCTTCTGCATGGAACTCAACACTACTTCAAACTGGCTTAACACTCAAGAAACCCCCAGAACTTTAAGTTAGACAGTATCTTGAACTCTTTTGTTTCAAAATTCTGTCCCCAGAATGCCAGCAGAGACACTGAATTCCCCCACTCCAAACAGCAGTGGGTGTCTTGGTTTTCACATATTATGGAACTATCATCTCTCCTTCAGAGACTAGAAAGAAAACTCAAAAGCCTTGCCCAGGGAATGGCTGACAATGGGGGGATGATTTCCTGACATCTACCAACATCTGTGAAAGAGCCTTGGGTGAAAGTCAGCCTGTGCCCAGCTGTCTGGAGATAAGAGCAGTGACTTCCAGCTGGGTGGAATGCTAACAATGCCATTTCACACCAACAGTTTTAGGGAAGAGACCTTGTTTTGAGAAGGCACATTCCTAAATATTTCCTAGTCCAAACAAGGCTTAATCCAAGTTGAAAGCTTGTTTTGCAAACTGAAAACCTGAGCTTAACACTTTTTGAACACTTGTTTGCACAGCTGGTTCTGGCTGGCATGTAGGTTTTAGTTTATCTGGATATCACAGTATCCTACAGAGGCTAAACTCATAACTCGTTTCTATATTAACATCTTCTTTTAGAGAGGATTAAATTCCGTGTTCTTAACGGACATCCAGAGGTGGCAGACTTCACTACTGTGACCTCACCCCAAGGAAAAAATTGTCTACTTGCAGTCAGTATACAACGCCCACAGGGAAAAAAAATTCATTTGAAACGGTTCTCCAGAATGCACTAACCAAAGCAAGTCATTCCAAAGTAGCTGGTTTGTGTAACACCGGGACCACATGCATCCTAGGAACTTTTTGCTAGAAATATACCCACAGCATTACACATTTAGGAAGAATGCAGCCCACTGCACCCTCCCCTCCAGCACAAAGGGATCTATTATTTCAATCTGCTGCCACCACACTTGCCATAATGCCTGTATCTGCATTCCACGGTGAATCCCATAGAAACCATTAATACCCTTCAGCCAAGCGAGCAGATGGCCCCCCTTTCACTTTGACTGGATCGGAAAGCGATTCCACATCGGAGCGCTTTTTGTACACCAGGCTGGGCTCGGATAAAGGGAGACAATAGTTCCCCTCCCACACCCCGCCCTGCAGCCCGCAGCATCCCGCTAAAGAAAACAAGGAGGGTTTGCGTGAGAACTGCTGGAATTCCTTTGTGCGAAGCCAGCGAACTCCTCCATCCTCACGTCCCAAGCGACGCCAGCGCCGCGGGCTCCGCTCTCCTCCCGCACCCGCCCCTGCGGCCCCGCCCCGTCACCCGCAGTCCCCGCAAACCTGTCTGAAGGACTGCAGGGTGTTCTCAGCCTCTTCCCGCTGCAGCATCTCCTCTTGCAACCTGCAACGGGCGACACAGCCTTGAGGAGGGAGCGGGGCATCCCCTCCCCGCAAGCCTCCCGCCGTCCCCAGCCCCACCGCGGGATGCTCCGGGGCCGCCCCCGCCACAAGCCGCCGGGAGGGGGTCGCGAAGGAGCCCGCAGCCCAGACCCGCCCTCCGCTCGCACACTCACTTCTCCCTCAGCCGCATGATGTCGTCGGCCAGGTTGTCCCGCTCC
>JANHGL010021747.1:0-11115 GCA_024611195.1 Ceyx melanurus | reverse complement strand
TGGCAGTGTAGGGTTAATGGCTGGACTTGATGATCTTGAAGGTCTCTTCCAGCCAAATCATTCTATGATTCTATGATGACTAAATAATAAGAAACAGAGCTTTGGTTTTGGATTATTATTAAAACTTTGGATATTATTATCTAGTGATCCTGTGATTTGATTTTTTAAAATGCATCTGTTTACTAAATGCAGTGGTAATTTGATAGCAAGAATTTGCAGAAAACAGAGCAAGAAGAATATTTCCCACCATTGGTGATAATTTTGTGAAACCTTTCAACTTAATTCAGTATCCCATTCTTTGGGTTTTATAATGCTGCCTATCTTGTTAATATTCACCACACTTCTTATGACATTATAAATATTCTGTGAAACATGATGGGATTATAGTGCTATGAAATTAATGTGAATGAGAAGAGAACCCAGTTTGAAATTTATTTTGTTTCCTTAATTAATTCTTTCAGCCAAATGTTTTGAAACACATACTTCCATTTGAATTACAATAGATTCTTTTCTTTGAAACAATTTCCCTTCACAAGGAAAGAAATATCTCACTCTTTTGCCATTTATGAAGTTGTATATACTGAGAGAAATTTGTAAACTAAAGAATAGAAAAATGTTCGTCTGAAACACAACACCTGTCTCTTCTCTGTTACAGGGCTTGTAGAGGTAAGATTTTAATAATCACCTGAAATTCGAGGCTTTCTATTTTATTAGAAGATAATAACAGCACTTGTGTGGTAATTATTTTATCAGTAGGTGATTGAAGAGAGTTTTTATGTTCCACCTGCATTCTACTTTTTGATTGCACATTTGATATTAGCTTCCCAGATAAAATAAATACATTTCTTCTTTTGATAATTGTAGATTTACAGTAAGTGAAGGTAGTAGAAGAAGTAGGTAATTTTATTTTCCTTATTGTTAGGGTAAATTTTTGTGAAAAATCTACAGATAGGTGGTGAAAAATAATGTATTTATAGGGTCATAAGCCTGTTAGGCCAAAAAACTGTGTCTGAAAGTCTATCTAAAAAGATTGTTAGGAACATATTTTGTTTCTGATATATTATCCAAAATTATACCATCCAGTAAGAGTTCTGTTTAAAAAAACATGAACTTGCATGAGCTAAAAAGCTTTAAAGTTCAGAAGCTTTATTAAGTACTTCTACTGTTAATGAAGTTGTACCTGAAGCCTGTCATGGAATAAATTGGCAATGTTGTAGTCAAACATTTTATGTACTCCTTTTGAACAGCTGTGTAATGTTAACTTTATCTTAACTTATCTAAAATTTGCTTTTTGCCATGGAATAAGTTCTGGTTATGAATTGAAAACACAAATAAGAAATCTTTCAATTTTACAGTCCTTTAAGAATTTAGAAAGTAAATGCAGGAAGTTATTAGAAGGGAATGCTTATCTTGCAAATGCCAATATCCTTTTGTGGTATATAAGGGGTCAAATTTCAATCTCAAATGAGTAATCTTAAATCTTAAAGCCTTATTAGAAGGTAATTAAATAAAAGTTTTGATTTACTTCATTAAAACAATTGAAATAAGCTGTTTTCAAGCTTTGTTAGACACTTTTTAAAATTATAAGAACTGTACATACTAAATTTGCATTGTGTTAACTAAGATGAGCCTCCAGTCTAGGAATTTTCAAAAATTTGAGATGAAAAAGTCTTAAATGAAGCTTGAATAGATTTCTTCCTGAAATTAATCTTAGATAGATTGAATATATGAAGTTTTTTATGACACACAATCCCCAAAGTTGCTTGTTTGAACCATACTGGGACCTGTGATTTCAATAATTATAAAAGGGCTGATGTGGTACAGTGACCAAGTAGTTGTCCCTATATCATCTTAAGATTTTAAATTGACATTCTTCTCGTCCTGTCCTTCTTGTCCTCGGCCATTGTCACCTTGAATGAAAGGTTGAATAAAACTTTATAATGCTCTTCAACAGAGGAATGCATGCAAAACTGCTTGTCTTTGTCTACAACCTTGTAACCTATAAAATGGCAAAAATAAGATTAAAAAAGGAGTGATGGGACAATGTAATCTTCTGGTTTAATTATATTTACTTATTTCTACCTTTTTTTCTTCTTGGGTTGCAGGGGTGCATCTAATATTATGAGACTACAAAGCCACAAAGGTTGCTTTTAGTATATTCAGTGGATCGGTGTGTCTGGATGAACCTCGTTATCTATAATAGCCAAAGGCCATTATTTCTGTAATGAAGGCTTAACTATGTAAAGTGACCCAGAGTTTAAGGATGTGGGTTGTGTGTGTGAAATTGCTGCTGCACCTTTTAAATTACTTTCATTCTGAGTTGAAAATATTATAAATTGTGTTTGAAGGAGGATAAAAATTAGTATAAAATTCTGTGTTACTAAGATGAAATGAGCATTCTGTGGCATTTCACGCTAGCACTAGGAATATCTTCTATGTTTTGTTTTGGTAATTCCCTCAGATGACTAATATGCCTTCATTTTCTCATCTCAGAAGCAGCTCATAGCTCAACTTAGCAGCTTCTTACATCCATCTAGGAAGTTAGTGGACTTCTGAGGATTCCCACCATCTATTTTAGGGTTTTTTTACACTTCATGATAAGAGATGTATTTTGTACTTCCATTTAGTATAATGAAAAACATCATATGTAGGTAGACAGGATATAGTGAATGAACTGTCTCCTGTCTCTGGAATTGTTTGCTTGTTGGTTGGGTTTTTTTTTGTTTGGTTTTCTTTGTTTGTTTGTTTGTTTTGTGTTGTTTTTTTTTTCTTGAAACAAGGATGAAGAACTTCTTGTAGAGAAAATGCACAGACCTAAACTAGACCATTATGTGCCTAATTATGTGAAGGAAATAAGGAAAAGAGGTACATCAGCAAGAACTACTTCAAAATCCTGTATTTGGAGAGTTTTAATCTGAAAGCTGACATGGTCACACTGTAGGATAAAGGAAATTGATAGGATTATAGCACAAAAGATGGAGGTATTGAGTGGCAGGGAAAGGATGAATACTTTAGAAGCTCAAGACACTGACAAGAAATCCATGAGCTAATGAATAAGTATATGTTTAGGAGTCACAAGCCAAGATTCTGTGACTGATTCATGTGACATTACACAGACTGCTTAATACACTTGGTCTTCGCTTATCTGTGTTCAAAATGGAAAGAAATGCTTGCTTGTCTTTCTAAAACACCTTCAGCCTTGGAATGACAGTTTGCTGTTGCTAAAGCTGGAGTATTTTATCAGCAATATTGCTATCAGTAATGTATGTAATGTACAAAACTGGAATTATCTATTTTCCTTTGGCACAGGAAAGTAGTATACTATAGTATGTATTTATGGCTTATATGACAATTAGTATCTGCATTTCTCCTGGATGCTGAGCATTTCTCAGAGTGGTATGTGAAATGCCAGATGGAAAGAGCAGTAAAAGAGATATAATTGTTCATTCATAATTATGCTTACAGCAATATATTCACCTGGATTTGTGGACTAAACACTAATTTTTTTTTGTGATTTCAAATTTGGTGCTTTACATCTAAAAGTTTTTGCTTCTACAATATGTAAAGCAAGCAAACAATATTAAAACAGTTGTCTTCTGTCTTCTCTGAGAGGCAATGAAAGGAGAACCCTCCTGTGTCCTGGTCATTCCCTTTGCACCCTTTTAATTCCCAGCATTATATAACTAGTAGTGCAATTGGAGGAAATTGCAAATACGCCTTTATCAAAGGAAAGCATCATAATACTTGGTTAACTAATTAAAAAATTTGAATAATCCATATTATAAATAATTATGCTTGATTCTGTTGTCACTTGCTGTACCTACCGATTTATTTTTAATGTCCACAGGTACAATAGTCCACAGTACAAATAAATGTACTCTTCTTCAAATGTTGTATAAACAAGTAAAAACACTAACTAAAAGCAGAAAAACAATTTTAATATTTACAATTTAGGGAGTATTTAAAAATAGCAATACATCCTACCAGTGAGATGAGAGCATAACCTAGGCTGATAAATATATTTTTTTGTTGAAAATAACTAACTCTGAATGTTTAAATTTGAAAAAGTAGAGCCTTGACCAGTGCTAACTTCCACAGCCAGTGAAGCTGTGTGAGTTTAGACAGACAAAGGCATCATCTGCCCTGAGGTCCATGCAGAATCCCTTATCTCACAGTTCATATTGTTATACTAGAAACCCAAAAGTAAAGTCACCTAATGAACTTCCTTACAGAAAACTGTAAAATTCCACAACGTCAATCATCACATTTTTTAAGGATAGTCAACAAATTTGCTGCTTTGTTTCACTGAATTTCAGCAATGTTTCTGTTTATATGCACTACTTTTGTTTTATTAAATATTTAGTTAAGTAATATGCAGCATTGTAATTAAAAAAAAAGTGTAATCACCATAAAACAATACATATATTTTTTTAATCTAATAAACTGATATGAAAAAAAAGAAGTATGTAAGGTATCATCTCTCAGCCAGAGTGTCCTGGCAGGTTAATCAGAAATCTATTTTCGGCATGTTATTTTTGTTCCTGGTTTGGAAGTATAAATAAAATAATTGAACCTACATCTGCAGAGGAATCTTGCTTAAAAAAAACTAACCCACTTTTATCTTTATATATTCTAGATTATTTTTCAAGACTTTATAGAAAAAGAGCAAAAAATCATATACTGTTGCAGGTGTCATGCCTAGGAAAGGGACTATAGGGTGAAAGAGAAGAAAATTGTAACTTTAAAAGGGATTTGGTGTCTTTCAGTGTATGATACTAGATAATACATGATATTTGATGTATGTATCAAATATTTTTGATTGATACATTAACAGGGTGGGATAAACACTTTGATATATGCTTTTTTAAAAATATAAATATATAATAGTAAAAATAAGTAATAGTTTAGAGAGAAAGAACACAAAAGCATCATCGTGACATAGCTTTCCTATGCTTTAGGGTGCTTTTAGTTTTTTGTTGCTGTATACAGTAGGATATCTCAAACTTCATCCTGTGAGATTATGTGGTTCATATGAACCAAAATAGAAATTAATGGATATTGTAAGCTGTGTCTAAAGTAATGATGTTAGCAGAAAAAGAATTAATGTGCAGCTAAGTATATGTAGTATTTATAAAAGGTATACCAATGTTAAATCTAATTATAGAACTAACCAAGACTGATTTGGCTTTCAAATGATTGACCAACAAATAAATACATCAAACTGCATTGGATAAACATGCTTCTTGACAGTTTACAAAATAGTTTTCCTTTAGGACTATTTGGAATAATCATGCCCATAATCCTTTTCAGTTTTTAATCTCTCCATGATGTCAAAGGTTCTACCTGAATCTTTTTATTACTGGAAACCTGTTGACCAAGGAGAGTGATGCTACACTGTAGATAAAGCTAAAAATTCAGTGCAATAGAAAAGAGATCTGTGATGATGAGAAAACAAACAAGGAAAAGGCAGTGAAAATGCCTTTGTTGTACTTCTTTGACTACTGCTTATGGCAGATGGAAATAAAAAACTTTTTATGCGTTACAAAAAAAAGGTGGTTGGTCAAAGTAAATTATTTTTCTATCATCTATTTCTGCCCTTTTTTATCTGTCACCACAAAGGGAATTAGGCTGTGGTAGATGAGGTCAGGAAGAAGATAGGACTTCCACTAGAGAAGAATCTCTCCAAGATGTATTTATTTTTGTTTTAAGATAAGGGGAATTGGTTGTTTTTATTTTTATTCATGGAGATTCAAATGTTACAGAACCAGGATGCCATCCATGGCATCAGATAAAAAACAAGTTTATAATGTCTGTGTTTCTTCATCAAGTCATATGACAGTGAAGTTTTTCTTGCCCACTTTGGATAAAGAATCAGTAACATGACCTGAGAGAGAGAGAGACTTATGCAGAAAAATTCTCATGTTCCAGGCAGAAACTAATGCAAAAATAGAAACTTGAAGATATTTGACATCTTAAAGAGACATTTTCAATTGCAGACCTGCAAATCCATTTCCTCATGGGGAGTAACAATGCTCTTTTGGTTTGACTATATATATATTCGGCATTAATAAAAACATTGTATCCTTTTCTTCTGTGAAATATTTAATTGTAGATAGAATATTTTGCTATAGAAAAACTTTTTTTTCCCGTTGTTCCCTCATTTAAGAACATCCCCTTTATAAGTCTTACTTCCATCTGTTCTGAACAGTTGGTTCTAAGTAGATGACAATTAGACTCTTTATTTATTTATTTATTTAGTTAGTTAGTTAGTTAGTTATTTTAATGTTAATGAAGCGGTGTTTTTAATTTTCAACTGAAGCATTAAAGTACATTTATGTTTGGTAAAATTACTGTTATTATACATAGTTACTTCTAGTATTGCATTGGTAGACAGTGTCTACTTGAATAGCTGCTGCTACCTTTGGCTCTTCTCTGAATCTGTCTCCAGAGTATCAGTCACTTTTCTTTCTGCTTTTTCCACTCTAGGAATGAAATTAGTTTAAATGCATCAGAAACATCTGTTGCTTCTTAAAAAAAAATAAATTAATGGGTAGAAACATGCATAAAAGTAATCACACTTTTTCCTTTGACTCCCAGATATTTGGAAAATGAATTCCTAGATGAGTAGCCCTTTGTTTCCCATCAGGCATCCTAATACCTTTAAGTGTAACTTCAGGCCTTTGACATATACCAGAAAGTTTCAGATCAGTTCCTATCAGTCCAAGGATGACACAGATTATTCTGATTAAGGTGAGCTGTGAAGCGTGCGGGATTTCACGGAGCAGCTAGCTAAAATTCTCATTGCTGGTGCAAGGCTAGTACAGCATTAGGAATTCACACTCCTTGGGACTCAATACTGAAGATGTGTCAGAAGTGAAGTGAGAGGTTTGGATTTTCTGGGAAACAAATTTCACACAGTGTTTTATACTGAATATGGAAAGGTCTATTGAGCTGCAGAGATGAAACTAGGGAGTGAAAATACAGTCTTCTGAACTTTGGGTGGGTAGTGACAGAAATAAAAGAAAAAAAAATTTTGGGGGATGAAATCAGATTAAGTTAATAGTACTCTCAGGTTTCATGAGTTTTAAACAAATGTCATAATATGAATTTTTAACACCTCAAACTTGTGCAGCTGTGAACACAGGAACCCACAATTAATACTCTCAGCCTTATTTTCTACTTTTCTGATTAAAAAATTGTCAGATTTCTTATGAGAGTGTATGTCAAACTTGACAATCAAATATCAGGACAAGTGCCTTGCTTTAGTAAATACACTGTATGTACTGTGTCTCTTGCAAAGCTGGTATTCCATATATTGAAGAAAAGAGCAAACCAAGGAAATTTCCATATCTTTTCAGCATGCACATTACCACTGTAAGATGATATTTTATATTGTCTGCCTTTCTGAGAATTCAGATTATATCATGTCCTGTTCCTAAAGGTAGTACATTTGGATTAATACTGGAAGTTAGGGTCCTGATCTGGTTTATAACTATTCCAATAAGCTTCAATATCCACATAGCACTTCTTGAAGAATTCTAAAGCAAACAACACACGGAGGTCAAAAACCCATTATCCTTACTATTTAGATGGTTTCCTCTGTAAATATATAAATAAATGAAATCATTTTGTTTGAACATGGGAAGCATTCTTTAGGATATACTGCTGATTTCACTTGTAAAATGAAAGGATTATACATGAAATATAATTGAGGGATCAGTTTGAAGTAAGCTTGGTTTTGCAGGCCCTAGCTTTTTGATAAGCTTTTTTTTTCCAAGCTGTTGTGCTGGAAAAGCTGTGTGGGTGTCTCTCTGAAGTGCAGAGAGAAGTGGGAGTGAAGGAGTGCTGGCAAAGACATCTTAATGCAGTTCCATTGAAGAAAACATACCTGTCCCAGTATATATGGGTATGGAATAAGGACTTGCTGGTGTATGCCACTCATATTTGTAATTCTACTCATACTAAATATGTTTTCGAAATATATGTCCTAGAATTTAACCTTAGTTTCCAGCCACACTAGTTGTCTATTTACAAATTCTAATGCCCAAATGTCCAGCATTTTTATATTTTTGTTGATCATTTTGACAAATTTTTTTTCAAGGCTGTGTCTAATTTGGA
The DNA here is from genome assembly GCA_024611195.1 of Ceyx melanurus. Taxonomy (NCBI): domain Eukaryota; kingdom Metazoa; phylum Chordata; class Aves; order Coraciiformes; family Alcedinidae; genus Ceyx; species Ceyx melanurus. The sequence continues at coordinate 2,997 of JANHGL010021747.1, read as the reverse complement.
TATATGATCAAAAGAATAGTTGTGATCTTATAAATCTCCATATAAATGTAAATTCTTGAGGGGAAAAGGATTTACATTTTGCATCAGTTTGAAAACTGCTTTGATTTCTCTCCAGACCATCAATGGGTAAGATACTGAATTCATGTGTATCTTCATTTTTGTTGTTGCTTTTATCTTCCAATCTTAAGCATCACCAGGAGGTTAATGGACACTGATTAATTCCTTAGTCATTTTAATTAGTGCATGGTTCCTGAGTTTAGCAAGTGTTGACAACCAGTTCTTCCTGTGTATACTTTGTGGGACCTTGCTGTGATGGTGCTTCATACTGCCTGATGCCAACTGATGGGCTATTGCATCTGACTGCTATCATTGGCTATTGCATCTGACTGCTATCATTGCGTTACTGTACAATGCTGTCCTTTTGATCCATACTGCAGAATGTGGCTCTGACATTCCAATCCTCCTCAGCTCCTGCTCTCCTTGCCACCTACAGTTGTCATCCTATATATGTGAGAGATTAAATGTGACACAGCTCCAGCATACCAAGTCGACACAACAGCACACAAAATACTCACCTTTGGTATTATTCCTGTGTTCTGATTTGGTCTAAATCATTAAAAGTCAGTGCCTAATATTATTAGATAATATTTGATCTCAGTGTAAGTTTGGATAGTAGATTTAATATAGGCATATTAATATACATATCAATAACACATACATGCACATTTATTTTAATATTACAAAAATATATAGCAGGGAGTTATGGGGACAGTACGGAAGGTCTAGAGGGAAGAGGGTTGCTATGAACATCTGATTCAGGTTTTCACTGTTAATAGTCTAAAACTTTGGAACTATAGTTTTGTAATCATATTGTAGAATTACGTAATTCCAGTGAGCAGTATAATGTAGAGGAATGATCTGACTCCTTGAGCTATAAAAGTCATGGGAATCTTTAACTTCTGGTAAATCTAAGAACCTGTGGGTTTTACATTGCTTTTACTGGTGATTTATTAGTTCTTTATATTAACCATCTTGTATGACTTCTATTTTGGGAAGGTTGATGGGGTTTTTTGTTTTTGAAACAATATACAGATTACTGCAAGTTTTTTGTAATTTGTCATATAGACGAAAAAGTGAATGTATTTACCTTAAACATACACAGTCTTTCAAGTTCATTGAAGTAGAGCTTTAACTGTAGTGGCATGACCCTTTTGGTCAATTGCTCTTTCAGTTAAGAGTTGTTTTGGTCCCATATTCAACTGTCTTTTATATGTGATGTAACTAACCCACTTTAAATATTTTTGTCTGTATTATGTGCAGCATATTTCACCGACAGCTATAAAGCCATGTCATACAAACAGGGAAATCAATGTTAATTGAAAAAAAAAAAAGTTTTACATTGTGTTTAAAAGATCCACAAAGATAAAAAAATATTTCAAAGATTGTAATAATCTATTTCATAGTGTAATTTTTGATATAGCAAAACATTTAATTTGGACTAAACAGAAATGAGAGTTTTTATTGGTCTTTTACATGCTACAAAAAGTCAAGATTTTCCCCTTCTCAGACTCTACACACAAGAACACTATCTTCTTTTTCTTTCACACTCAATTTGTACCCGTCATCACAAAATACCAGCTTTAGTCTGCCACGCAGTCATTTCTCTGATGTGACATCAAGGAGGAAAGAGCAGAGAGGTAGACAGCTAGGGAAATCCCTGACACCAGTCAACTGGCACAATGAAGTTCTGCTTGCAGACTGCACCGAAGAAGATTAATTGTTTGCTCAGAAAGAATAGACAGAGAAGGTCAGAGAAGCTGCAGAAAACTTACTAGACTTAGTCCTCTCAAAATGAGATGAGAAGCCGCTATGCAGATATTTCAGGACATAAATCTGTAAGGTACCACAACACCAGCTTTCGGAGGCACACTAAACCATGACTTTTAGAGGACCCCTTAGCTATCAAACACTAGGGAAGAAAAAAAAGGCACAGAGAGGGCATGTATGTGCTATAGAAGCAGCATGTAGGGTCTGGCATGTACTCGGGATGCTGATTTTTCAACTGTTGTGAGAAAACATAGTACATCTCACAGATATTTCTCATTTCAAAGCAAAACTCTATAGGATTGATGATAATGTGCAATGTAGGTAAAATAATTTCACAGAATGAAAAGTTGGAGTTGAGAGGGTGGCAGCATTATCATTTCACAGGCAGTACTCTAAACATTTTTTTTAACATTTTCTGATAAAAATATTTTATACATAAAATGCTGTAGTGAGTAAAAACAGGGAAGCATAACAAGGGGTTTGTTTTGTTTTGTTTTGTTTCTATCTATGGGAAATCAGATTAAAAAATTAAGTACATTTCTATTGAATAGAACATAAGTAACTGGTAACTATATGGAAAAAAAAAGAACATTCAAAAAGCCAAATGAAAATGTTGAATGTTGCAATTGGTATTGGATAAAAGCTGGTTTGCACATCAGTCAAAATTATTTGACATTTTTTTCTCATCCTTTTTATTTGTAAAAATCCTTAGAAATATTCTCTCAGAAAAAGAGCTCTGCCCCAAATGTTTCAAAACATTTACCGGTGAGTGGTTGGGGAAGCTGCAAGTACTTTTTAAGTCCCAAATATTACAGTTGAAGAGGTTAACAGGCAGGTCAGTTTCTTTAATTGCTGATTTTTTTTTTTTTTGTGGAAAATCTCCATGGCAAACTTGTAAAATTTTTCTTGATGGGTCTTTCATTAAAAATTATTGAAAAAGTTTTTGTTAAAAATTATTAGGATTTCACAAAAGAGTTTTTTTATTATAATTTCTTAGCTAACTTTTACTGTATCATGTTGACTATTTTTTAGGTTCCTTGTTGGAAACGGAATCATTCTGTTTAATGTCTTGTACTATTTTTTTTTTCCCCAGGATTACATGCTTTTTTAAAAAAAAATATTTTTACAAACTTTCCTTTTTCTTTTCTTCTCCCTCCCCCCCTCCCCCCC
>JANHGL010021746.1:0-41345 GCA_024611195.1 Ceyx melanurus | reverse complement strand
TCTCTGCCGCCGGCCGCCGGCGGCGGCTGCCACGCTGGCGAGAGCGCGGCCCGCCCCTCGGCGAGAGGGGACCCGCCCCCGGACCCGCCCCGCCCCAGGGAGCATGGAGGGGGGCAAACCCCGGCCCCCCACCCCGGAACCGGGGACCATGGGCTCCTTTCCCACCCTTTTCTTGTCTTTTTTTTTTCTTCTCCCCTTTTGCCTTTTTTTTTCCCGAGTTTTCCTTTTTTTTACCTCTCCCTTTTTTCTTTTTTCCCTTTTCCCCTTTTTCTTTTTTTAACTTCCCCCTTTTTCCATTCTACTTTTCTCTTTCCTCCTCTTTTTTTTTTGTTTCTTTTATGTTTTCACCCTTGTTTCCTTTTTTCTTTTCCCTCCTCTTTCATTTTTATCCGTTTTCTTTTTTCCCCCCTATAATCTCCCCCCAGTTTTTTTCCTTGTTTTATTTCTTTTCCATTTTCCTTTTTCCTTTGTTTCCCCCCTTTTCTTCTTTGCTCCTTTTTTATTTTTTTCGTTTTAACTTTCTTTTTTTTCTTTTTCCCTTTTTTCTTTTCTGTCCTTTTTCCTGTTTACTATTATCCTCACTCTCCTTTTTCATCCTTTTTTTTTTCCTTTTTTCCTCCATTTTTCCTTATCACCCACCCACCCCCTTTTCCTTTTCCCCTCTTCTGTCTTTTTTTCCTTTTTCTCAATGTTTTTGTTCATTTGTTTGATTTCCACTTTTCTCCTCTTTTTCCCACTCACCAGGGGCAGCTCAGAACAAAAAGCTTCTGACACCCAAGTGGCAGCCACAAGGGTGGGTGTTGGGGAGCTGTAGCACCCACCATCCCCTAAACCTCACCACCATCTCCTAAACCTCCTCAGGCAGCATGGAGTGCAGGGATGGAATGGCTGTTACCTGGCCACATGGGCATCAGGCTGGGGGCTTCAGGGCTGCCAATCAAAGATATTTTGGTCACATGTATCAACAGTTCAAATAAACCTCATATTACAGCTTAGAAATTTCATTTAAATTTTAGTTAAAAGAAAACCTGTGCAAGAGAAGCATGATGAAATTTCCCGGTATTTTGGCTGAAATCCATTTTGGCTTATTTACACAATCCTAGAAACATAAACTGCTCTTGCCTAAGCTGTGAAGTTTGGCAAAAAAGCTCATTCACTTCTTCTCAGGGCAGGATAAATGACAGAACCAGGGCAAAAGAGAAGCTTGGTGAAGACAGAAGCCAGAAGTTCCAGCAATCGTCAGGACCTTACCATGCTAAATACAAACTAGGTGCCCGCCTACACCATGGTAGGTGGAAACCTGCCCTCTCTACCTGGGCGCTTTCCTCTCGAAAAAGCATCTCAGGCTGTAGCTTCTGAGGCAAACATTGTCACACTCCCCAGGGTCTCCCTACTGTGCATCCCCTAAGTAGGAGGGTGCCACGAGCTAAACCCATATTCCCCACACACATATGCTGAAAATTAGTTCACTTTGTCCAAACTAAGCCCACTTCCCTCAGTGATTAATTGGTCTAGGGTTCTATCCTGGTCATCAACCCTTTCTCTGCCACCCAGTAACAGCCCACAACACTGAAGCAGCAAGGACTGGGGATGAATAGAAGTTGGCCCCATTCTCCAATTACTTATGCTGAGTACATCCCTGATTGCTGGCTTGCCATGGATACATAAACCCTTTGTCTCTAAACCACATTCACTCATCCAGCCTTATCAACAAAGCGGGACGTTCAAGGCTATTTGTGCACGTAACTGCTATCCCAGATTATCAGTCCCACCCATCTGGTTACAGCAGTAGCCGTAATCCTGCATGGCTCTGGCACACCAATCTAAAGGATAAGGACAGGATCCCAAAGCTGCTGACATGCTACATCATAACATCCCTCCCAATGTCTTTTTTTCTGCACCTTCATCCTTCACAGCTATAAGCATTAAGCCAAAACTATCCTCACACACACAAAGCCCCCAGACAGAGAGTTTGAAGATATGAGGCTACACAAACCAAGGAGTTTCTTGTGAGCTTGGGTGGCTTTTTTTTCTGAAAAAACAAGGCACCATTGGGAAGTCTGTGTAAGGAAGAGGAAGGAACTGGCTGCAAACCGATAAGGCCTCCAGCAGCAGCAGCCCCTTGGACTATGAAGGAAAATGAGTCGCAAATCAACTTTTGTGTGCTGGAGAGCAAGCAGCCCCAGCTGCAATCACTACCACAACATTGGCATTGAAGCTGCTCTGACAGAGTTCAGGAATGCTTTTTTAAAAATTTTTGTCAGTGTTTCTTTGCCTTTCTTGCTTTCTGACTTTTTCCCTCTTATGTTGGGAAGCAATAGAAAATGGAAAATGAGAAATAAACCTTTTCATACCTTCCAAACATTAGCAAACAATTTGGTTTGGAGCTCACACAGTCCTGTTCCTGGAACCTTCCTTCAGGGTGTGCTGGCCATACCAACAAAGTCTTCTTCCAACACTTGGAAGTAGAAAAGGATTTCAAGCTTTGTCCAAATCTTATTTTATTATTTTTTTAAAGCAGCTTGGCTGGGTACATTTGAAAAAATTGACCTTAATGTATAGGAAGAAAAAAAAAAAGCCATCAGCGAGGCACTGTCTCAAGATAACATATACTGTTGCTTAACATTATGAGCGATTTCAGATGTTGTATACTCATTTGTCATGCTGTACCTCTTTCTGTACAGTCCATAAAGCACCAGCACTGCATTTCAAATACTCTCAGCAGCTTTATCAGCTCTTTAGAAAATGCTGCTGTATAAATAAGTACAGCTAATTTGCACAAATTCAGTTCATGTGTCGGTGTCACATGCCAGCAGCGAGTGCAAGCGCTATGAATAGGGCTGATGACTTCCCTCCTTAGGAGGATGGGCTAGACTGGAGTGTGCTGGGCCACTGCCAGCTGCAGACAGGCCTGTGAAGAAGCTCCCTACCTCCCAAGCCCTCCATCTCTAAAAGAAATAAGTACATTCTAAAAGAGTTAAAAAAATTCAAAGCCCCAAACCAGCAAATACAAAAGTCCCCCTGGCCACGAGGAGCCGTTTAGAATTTGCTTTCACAATTGGGTTTGCAGGCAGAGGAAAGCAGCAAAAAGTAAAGGCTCTTGCAGTGTTTTTCTTCTGTCTACTGGGCTTGGCTTGTTGTTGGGTTGGTTTATTTTTTGTGAACCTGTTTATAAAAGTCAGAATCATGCTTGTGGGTTTTGGCAGAGTTGACATCTATGGGTATGACTCACCAGGGTTCGTTAGAGCAGATGTGGCTCAAGCTGCCTTCCAGCCCCTGGTTTAGACAGCAGCAGGACTCAGTGGACCTAATCCCCGGGATTCTGAAACTGCTTCTCCCAGGCATCTCACCCACCAGCCTTCCAGCCATTCCACCTTAAAAACCCTAGTGTTTTATAAAAAGTGATGAGGGGGGAGGACAGACCTGCATCCTCCACACCTCCTAGGAGTGCCAGGTGAGCTGTGACCAGGCTGTGAAATGCTTAGCATCAAGGCAGGCCCTAAACTCCCCATACTCAGGGTCTCCAGGAGATTTGAGAGAGCAGATGGGAGTCCCTCATGTGCTGGGGACCATGGGCTGGACACCGATGTGATACCATGGCTGCATGGTCTGGGTTTGTGTGGCCATCCCCCACCCCCCTCACAGCCAATGCAAAAATGATGGGCAAACCATGGGACTAAACTGCATGTCATTTTGTGGGTGAGGGCCCAGTTAGCTTTTAACTTTTTTTTTTTTTTAATCTTATTTTCTGTGGAAAATATTACAAATACCCTAGATTTCCAATTTACCTGTGGTAGCAAAACCCTCAAAACAATAGCAGTGTCACCAAAAATCTTTAAATAGGACAGTTTGGAGAGGTATGAAAAGAAGCTCAGAAATTCATCCTGCGGAGGTTTATAGTCCCAGCACATTTAAGAATAGCTTCCTAGGCAGACAACATCCTGCAATGCTGGTTTTCAAGCCAGGGACCAAGCAAGGGCAAGCTGCAGGGCATGGACTGGCCTATGTGAAGATAGAGCTCCATCATCTTGAGACAAACACACCTGCACCCCTGGGGAGCCAGCCAACGCTTTCCTTTGAGGTAGAAAACATAATACTAAGAACTTCATTTGTCTGTTTAAGGGGACTCCTCCAGAATACCTTTTCTATGCCTCAGTGAGAGCAGCTGGTGCCTGCTCACCCAAAAATCCCCATGCCCAGCTCTGCAAATTCAGCCAAAGCACTGTGCTAGCCCAGGGGGTCACGCTGGCCCCACAGCCTTTGTTGGGGGAGGGACGCAACAAGTAGAGACCAGTAGCTGCGCCTGAAGTTTCTGTTTCTAATAAACTCAAGAAATGGTTCCTGTCTGCATGGTCTGTCTCTCTGACATCTTTAAATATTTATCTCAATGTATCTATGGTGATGGGGCAGGTTATACAAAGAGGAAGGGGGGGGGGGGGGTTAAGCACAGCATCAGCTCCTGCCAGAGCTACAGCACAGGAAGAGCAAACCCGAGCGGGTTTCCCCATCCAGCCCAGACATTCCACATTCCCAGCTCAGGCTCTGACGCTCATCAGCCCAGAAAGTGAACGTTCATTTTTCTCAGGGAACCCAAGAGGGCCGAGAGCCACAGCTGGGCTGAGCCACACTGCAAGATGCAGAGTGTGGGAGAGCAGGAACTCGGCCCATCGATGCAGAGAGCTTCCATTGTATAATCAATGTATAATTCATTAGTAGGTGAATAAAGACTCGAATAGCTTATTGCTGATGTAACAGGGCTAAAGCAAAAGCAAGCGCGTCCAGGAGCGAGCTGCTGCACACAAGGGATAAACAAGAGCACTCAGTGATGCCAAGGCTGGTGGGGGGGGGTAGATTTTGCCTTGGGAAACATCAACAACATATCCAGCCTCTTCCAAGGACTCCTGGGAAAACAAGGCAGGGATATGAAACTTTCTGATAAAAATGCTGGGAAAGACCTTTCCTTCTCCCTCACTGGAGTCTAAGGGAGTAGCATCTGGTAAGCAGGAGATTATTAGCTGTGGGTGGGCACCTCTGGACTCAGCACAAGTATTTCTCATTTCAAACCGAGCAACTGCCCTGTATCATTTTCAGATAAAAGATCATGTTTTTTCCCCTCAGCCCCTACTGACTAGAATAGATATGCAGAGTGCCCCCAGGCATTAATTTGTTCTACGGACTCCCAGACTGCTGGGTGACTCGAGCTAGCTCTGGATTTGTGCTGGGGGTGAGCGGGAGGGCTTGGCGGGGCACGAAGCAGCCTCAGTGGCAGCCCTGCAACCCGTCACTTCTTTGGCAGCCTCGGTTGAAAGCTGCAAAACATGAACCACAGGAGGTTTTCCAAAACAGACTCCAAGGCTGCTCTGGGGCTCCCTCTCCTCACTCCCGTGATGTCCCCACATGCTGCTACATCCCCCAGTGGACAGAACTGATGCTTACTGCTGATTGCTCACCCTTCCAGAAAGGGAATTACACAGTTAAGAAAATAAAAAAGTTCTTTTCATCCTAAAACAGTGTTTTACAACAGAAAACTAGAGAGAACTGCATCAATGCTTCATGTGAATGTTGATCTGACAACATATTCAGAAGAGCTTCTGACCTTACTGAACTTTAGCTGTGCTGGTGGAGATCTGCGTGGAGCATCTACCTCCTCTGGCTGAATTTCTGGAGAAGACTTCACAGCCAGCTGCTTTTGTAAATGCACTGCTTCTACACCTGGTTAAAAATAAATGTATCCATCAATTATTCCTTCAAAAAATATTTCATAGAATCATTTAGATTGGACCTAAAAGTCCAACCGTTAACCCAGCACTGCCACGGCACCACTAACCCGTGTCCCTCAGCACCGCATCTCCATGGCTTTGAAACCCCTCCAGGGATGGGGACTCCACCACTGCCCTGGGCAGCCTGTGCCAGCCCTTGACAACCCTTGTGGGGAAGAAATTTCTTCAAGTATCCAACCTAAACCTCCCGTGGGGCAACTTGAGACCACTTTCTCTTGTCCTATCACTTGTTATCTGTGAGAAAGACTGACTCCACTTGTCTCCAATGTCCTGTCAGGGAGTTTTCAAGAGTGAGGTCTCTCCTGAGCCTCCTTTTGTCCAAGCTGAACAACCCCATGTTTCTCAGCTGCTCCTCACTAGACTTGCTGTTTAGACCCTTCCCCAGCTCTGTCACCCTTCTCTGGACTTGCTCCAGCCCCTCCATGTCCTTCTTGCAGTAGTAAGGGGCCTTCTCACCACCCCAGCACAGCAAAGATCCACGCAAATTTGTGAGCTTATAAGGCTTGCTCAGCAGCATCTCCTTCAGGAGCTTGCCTCAGGCATCAATAGGAGTTGCACACCCAAGGAGCTGTTGCAGAAGGAAGCTACATTTCGACAGCAGTGGGAACTGCCAGACACACAGTCGATAGGGCAGGAAACAGCAAAACATTTTGGAACCCAGCCAGAACACCATGAGGCTGAAAGATTCACATTCTCCTTACCACTAAGTCCCTTTCGAGAGCCAGTAAATTGCTTAACCTGTGCGTCTCACAAGTGCTCCGAGCTCCTCAAGCTTTTTCTGGGTACCAAACAGTCCAAAGCAGAAGCCCTGAGCGTCCTCAGCTGCTGTGCAAAGCTGGGCCCTGCAGCTCTGCATGAGCAGTGCATTGAAACAGCAGCATCTGCTGCCCTCAGAGCAGGTGCTGGGAAAGTTCCCGGGCTTGTAAACAAGCTGTGGTGGGGCCACCCACAGGCATATGGCAAGCCCCGTGTAAAGCCTCAAGGGATATGAATGCTCATGCTGGCAGAGAAGGACCCGAGTGGTGCTTGGGCAGCGAAAGATGGAGAGCAGCACTACAGGCTTCTTGCTGCTGCCATGGGCTGATGATCTCCCAGTCCTGTAGATAATCATAGACTGGTTTGGATTTGAAGGGAACTTTCAAGGACATCCAGTCCAACACCCCTGCACTGAGCACAGGCAACTGACACCACTGCAACTAGAGCAGGTTGCTCAGATCCCCGGCCACCCTCATCTGGAATGGTGCCAGGGATGGGGCATCAACCATCTCTCTGGACAACCTGGGAGACCACCCTCAGCATAAAAAAAAAAATAAAAAAAATCTTCCTTCTCTCCAGTCTAAACCTCCCCTCTTTTAGTTTAAAGCCCTTACCCCTTGTCCTGTCACAACAGGCGCTGCTAGAAAGTCTGTCCCCACCTTTCTGACAGGCCCCTTTAAGTCCTGAAAAATCACAGTAAATCACCTGGGCTTAGGCTGCTCCCGCTTCCTGTGCCCTCAGATCGAGCCAGGGCATTTTCTGAACTGAAAGGAAAAGGGTAACTCATGAGCACAAAGCTAATACAGACCAAACTGTGATTGCCTGAGTAACCTTAGTGGAACTAATGGATAATTGCTACAGCTTAATTGACAATTACTTTAAGCCACTTCACAATTAAATATTTAACTTTGCACCTTTGGTCTCGCTTTATTTTTCCTCCTGCACATGGCTACATAAATAGGGACTTATTTCCTACAAGAGCCTGAGTGTTGACACAATTGTTAACAACCAGCTTCCTCTTGTGCAACCCCAGGAAGGCTCTCTGTCCCTGCAGGTGTTTCCCAGCCTGACTGCTGGCTTTGCATCCCCACTGTCCAGCTACACGCTCTTGTCCCAACAAAATCTCTTTTGCTCCCCTCCACACCATGTAAATCTGGGTGGTGCCTACAGACCTGTTCAGAGGGTTTGCTCCAGCTGCAAACCTGCAGAGCTGCAATTTGCCCATTGCAAGTGGCAAATTAGGAACTAGTCAGTGCAAGCACATGACTGCAGAACAGAGATTCTTCTGCTTGAGGAGGTGCAAAAACCACGTCTAACACCTGCCCGCCTCGCAGCTCCCATCCAGCCAACCCCTGGTGCTGCTGTTCCTACAACCACCAACAAAATGGCAACGCTGCTCTCTTGGCAACACACTGCTTCTAAAAACCAAGAGATGAAAGTACCTGCTTTCCTGCCACTGGAAGTAATGGTGAGATGCCATCGCATGGTGGTGGGAGCTTCTACTACACATGATGTGAGGTCTCTGGTAGAAGATCATATCTGGCTGAGCACGGCTTTGGCACCCCCTCCTAAAAGATGCTTCTCCTTGCAGGGAAACTCCAGCAGCCTGTGAAATGTCAGTAGAGATCATGAAATGGCTATCGGGGGAAGAGAATTCCAGCTCCCTGGGACAAGAATTTCCACACTTCCAGTCTGCTGCTTACTGAGAAGAAGAAACTATGAGTCTCCAGGCATGTTATCCACTTGTGAGGTATTTTGGTGCTGGTCATGTTCTCATCGCAGCTCCTACTACAGCAGAAACCATTACAGAGGTGTAAAAACAGCAGCTACACACAGCCACCCCGCATAGCTAGTGCTGGAAAGGTCTCTGCTACTTCTGACAATAGCTCAAGGGAAGTGAGAGCTGGGGTAGAGGGATATTATGGTCTTTCAAGTTTCTTTGTCTCTCATGCTTTAGTCCTGTCCCTAATCATCCCTTTACATCAAAAATTACCCTGAGAAGGAAGAACATCTAAAGTTTTAGCAGTCCTGGTAGTGATGCTTTAGCAGAGCTCTTTTCTACTTGACTTTGGAGCTGATGAGGTTTAGGCAGGTAACTCTGATAACACACACTCCACTGATTTGCTCAATCTCCAAAGTTTTTTGATATGGCAGAACATCAACCACTGTCCTGCTAACAGAGTGTTAGGCAAGACCTACAGAATCATAAAATCACTTAGGTTAGAAAAGACCTTCAAAATCATCAAGTCCAACCATTTACCCAAGACCAATGCTAAACCATGTCTCTAAGCACCATATCTACATGACAAGGATAGTGAATTGACTACCTAAGGTCTAAAAAAGTGAAATTGTGTATAAATACTCCAATTTTTATTGCTTAAACATGTCCTTAAATATTTTTCCTTCAGTTGCTTGCAATACTCCAAGGTCCCTGCCTGCTGCCCCAGAAGCTGGCTTAGAGTAGGATAAGGCTGACGAGCAGCTCCTTTTCCTTCATCAAAGTCCTAACACCATCCTTTCCTCTTGGGTGCTGGGATGTGCAAATGCCAGCTGCCTGGAGAATCTCTCTTCCCAGCACTGAAAGAATTACTGCAGGCTCTTCATGACGCAACCCCTAAGCAATGCAGGCAGCCTTGTGCACAGCATAAAAAGAGAAGGAATGATGGCCTTCTACAAGAAATTAATCTTTATTGAAGCAGCCATGAGTCACATGAGCTGCCAGCTGGCCTGAAGAATAGCAATAGCTGTGGCCTGGACAATAGCAGCTGGAGCTCACAAGGGAGATTGTCCCTCTCCAGAGCAATATGCTAAAGAATGGACATTTACATATAAGTGAATCTTTCCCCACTGCTAGAAAGCAGGTACACTGGCAAATCCATAGCACCACAAAATCCCTGCTGGGCCAAGACCTGTTGAAATCTGTCAGGAAGTTGCTTGAGTAATACTCTGGAGAAATTTGAACTTTATCCTGCTTCCAGTAAAGTCAAGGGTGAAACTTCACATGGTCCAAGGGAGCAGGATGGGGAGCTATAGCCCTTCCATACCCCCTCAATACAAGATACCCCCTCAATACAAGATATTTTCATCCATGTTAAATTGTCAGTCAGGTGCTGCAGGCTGTACTGCTGCTCTTTTATATGTAGCAGCCCTTGCCTGAGGGTCGGCATCTGTCATGAGCATCGAGAGGTTTCCACATTTATCTCAGTAAAAAAATTGCTACTTACTGGTTTTCATACAATCACGGAATTGTTTTGGTTGGGAGAAGCCTTTAAAATCATCAAGTCCAAATGTTAACCCAGCACTACCAGGACATCACTAAACCATGTCCCTCCACTCCACAGCTTTGAAGCCCCTCTAGGGATGGGGACTCCACCTCTGCCCTGTGCCCCACCTTGACAGCCTTTTCAGGGAAGAAATTGTTCCTCATGTCCAACTTAAACCTTCCCTGGTGCAACCTAAGGACATTTCCTCATGTCCTATTCACTTGTTTCTTGGGAGAAGAGACCAACATCACCTGGCTCTAACCCCCCGTCAGGGAGTTGTCACAAGCCATGTTTCCCCTGAGCCTCCTTTTCTCCAGGCTGAACAAAACCATAGCTAAAAGCCAACCTTCACAGCTGAACACTACAACAGAGAAGGTTTAACAGACATTTCACCAAGCTCTGTAGTTTCCAGAAGGGGTTGAATCTATTTCACCTATGGGCTGCATCTCAGAAGCCTCTCTGCCTCCTTGCAATGAGGGCAAAGCACATCAGGGAGCTGTTGTTTGAGCTAGACTGAGAGCTGAATTCTTCAGCTGATTGAGGCTTTAAAAATGTTTGTTTACTATTGATAAGATAATGTAAAGAGGATGTGGAGTTGGACATTGTATTGTTTGACCTGGCTGGAGATCAGTCCCATTCTCTTATAGATTTAAGCTTCAGTCCTGCATGTCTGTGTAATATCAAAGTCCTTTTGAATTGCAGAGCAGTGGGTTAGTGAAGGTGGGTGAACACAGCACTAAGGCTAGAGGCTGAACAAGCTCCTGTGAAATCAGTGTGGCATTGATAACAGGGAGGCTGACTAAATCCTAAGACATTGAACAATAATGGTGTTATTGAGTTAGCAAGGAGGAATAACAGAGGGGTATGTCCTTATGCCGGTCAGTTGTTTGACAGTTCATGCACTTTCAGATTCCCCCCCTCTCCGCAATCTCTACCAAAACCTCTGTAAATCTAGCAACATTTGACAACAGGGGAAAAAAAAAAAACAAAAACAGTCCACAGTCTTTGGATGCCTACACACTTCAGCATGATCAGAAACGTGCCCAAAATCAGTCATTACAAGTGTCCAGTCTGGAAGAATACATTTTTTCCCATCAGCAGCAACACTGTGTCCATCTCTTTGCCAATAGTGCAAGATCAGTCCTGGGCTGTGATCCAGTCATCTTCCTAGAAGCACTGCACCTTTGAGGGTCACTGGGAACTAACTGCTCCGATGACAGCGCAAGACAAGTTTGGTTTAACACTGTGATTTTTGCTGGGCTTTCCTCTCCATTTTTGTCACAAGAGGCTGTTAGTGTCCTTCTTGTGGAGCTACAGTCCACCCATCCCTGGTGAGGGGATGTGGATCTCCAAGCCCAGGCGTGTCTCAGCCAGTGTTGGGTGAAGGTGTGGGACTGCTCCTCCACAGAGCATCACCTGCTCTGACCAGCTTGGAAACACGACAGCTCACGGTGCAGGAAGGGCAAAGATGTGACACATGCCACTGCCTGCCCCCACGCGACACCTTCCCAGGGGATTGCAAACATCTTCCAGTGTCAAGAGCTGGCTCTACCTGGTAGGGTTGCCCAGCTTGTGGGTTTCTACCTCTCTCGCAGGATATATTTGCCTTTCCGGTCCAGGTTAGTGCTGAAGTGGATGGAGAACCAGAGGAATGAAGTCAGGATCATCCCATAAATCTATAGGGAAATAAATAAGATGGACACACAATTAGATGCTGAACCAGCTATGATGCTCCATCTGCACAAGTAAGCATTCATAAATGTTGCCTCTTAGTCCATGTGGCATTTCTACATTTATGGACCAGGATGTCACTTTTTTCTTAAGTGAGCTGTTTTCCAGTAAAAGGAAACAATTTCAACACAAGAGAAAGAAATCCCAACACATGGTTAAAGCATCTGATTAGAGTTAACACAGTACAGCTCAAGCCCAGTCCTAAAAATACCAAGAAATAAGACAAAACCACAAAATCAGATTTCAAATTCCTGCCACAAAGCATTCCTCTATGCAAGGAAACATGTCCCTCATAAGATTTTTATGTAAACACAATATGGGGAGAAAAACAAACAACATGGTATGAACGCAAAGGACACTTTTCTTATAGAAACATAGTATGGTTTGGGTTAGAATAGACCTTAAAGATCATTTAGTTCCAAACCCCATGCCACAGGCTGGGACACCTCCCAGTAGAGCAGGTTGTTCAAAGCCCCATCCAACCTGGTCTTGAATACTTCCAGGTATGGGGCATCCACAGCTTCCCTGGGCAACCTGTGCTGGTGCCTCACCATCCTCACAGTAATGAATTTCTTCCCAGTATCTAATCTAAATCTTCCCTCTTTCAGTTTGAAGCAGTTAACCCTCATCCCATAGTGTGACATTCTGCCTGGAGTATCACGCAGCTGGATTTACACAGGCAGAGCATCGAAGGTAAGGCTGCTGAGGGAAGGACAACGAGGGCTGCACAATGTGCCCTGCCTTAGGGTGCCAGAACCTTTCTTTGCTCAGGGCTTGATGTGGGGACATGCGTGCATTGTTGGCCAAGGGACACTGACATCAGATCAGCTCTAGCCCTTGTTGTGAGCTTCCCTTGCATCCTGCCATCACAATAGAGAACTGTGCAGAGATATTTCCTCTCGCACATGCTTCAAAGACAGCTGCCTTATCTGGCTATAGCATCAGGCTGTGAAAAAAAGATATATAAATATAATAGTGTTCCTTTTTCTGTCTGAATATAGATGCACTGAAATTCCTCCCATATCTGAGAAAAATTAGAACGCAACATCAAATACTTAAAGCGACACCAAATACACATGACTTTACACTTCTAGCCCCATGCCAATGCCTGATTGTTTTCCCAGTTTACTACTAGAGCAGTATAAAATAGAAAAGTGTTTATTCCTCTGGGTTTTGTTTATATGGAGAAGAGTCTGTTAACCTACAATTGTGGTAAGGCAGACACAAGTAGTAAAACAATCTCCAAACACATGTTCGGCCAGGAAAGGTCGCCCCAGCTGGGAGATATCTGAGCAGACTAAACCTCCCTTCACATGGAGGAAACAAGTCTCCTGGCATGTACTCTTCTCTAGCATGCTTCACCACACGTGTAGGGCCCTTGTGGAGAGGTAAATACAGCAATACATCTCTGCCAAGCAGTAGGTGGGTGTACCCAACCTAGCCTCTGAAGATGATTCTACCTCTCCTCTGCAAGATCCTGCTTCAAAGTCAACACACTCTGCTCCTCTCCTTCAAAGCCTGCTCTTTACAAGCCCAGGCTTCACCCACCCACTGCCTGAGGTGCATCTTACTGGGTTCATTAGCAGTTGTTAAATGGATGAGACCTTTCCATCCTGCACTTGTCTCCAGCCCCACTGCTGATGCTCAGTAGCTTTCACAACTCTTCAAATCTGGCTGCACAGGGTGATTTCCCAGGCTAAGCCAGGAGGCAGAGTACTGGGCAAGGAAAGGCAATGAGTTTCCTAAAAATACAGACCTTTCTGCAGCTCCTTTTCCTACCAGCTTCCCACCCGATCCACAAGCCCTGTGCCAGGCAACATGTCCTTTTGCTTGCAGGAGAGGATGAGCAAGAAAGCCTGAGAAAATGAAAAGCAAATGCACCTGCAGCCCAGTCCTGCTGCTCCCTGTTCTTGCTGCCATGCCTAGTTTGGACTGAAGAACTGTGCAGTGAGCCTTTTCCTGCAGGAGAGCCCCTCCTGCCATCAGCCTGGCTAAGGGAGGTCCTGGCCTTTTCTTAATTTCCACCGTGGACTATACAACTGCTTGTTTCTCTGCTGTTGGTCTCCAAAAAGCACACCAAGCTCCAGCTTAATCTGGGATGTGCCTCTCGCACTGGAGCCCCTCTCTCAAGGCCAAAACACAACAGAACACACATACCTACCGTAAAACTGATGGTGACACCCAGGAGCATAGAGACAGACTCCATGTGCTTCTTCAGGAAGGTCTGGATCTCTTGCAGGCAGTCCTTGAAGGAAAGAGACACTCCCTTACAACTCAGCAGCTGCACATTGTGGTGCTTCATCCCCCAACAGAAATGGGGGGTTTGGGATGGGGAGACACACACACACACACACACACACACACACACACTCAGCATTGCATGGCTGGGTTGATCCATGGGCAGCTCTACTTTTTTCTGCTGCTTGCTGCAACTTGGGAAGCCAGACACCTGCAGTACATTTTCTATTACTACAATACACCCACCATTTTCTTGGTCAGCTGCATTTCTAACCATGGGGGATGTGTGCACTCACAGGAGAGTGTGGTCATGGCAAAACCTTTTCCCTGGACAATGGGAAGGGGGAAAGATGGCAAAGCCAAGAACACCATAATGCTAAATACATTCCCCAGAGACACTAACGAACAGCTCCATCTCACAGGGTGTTTGAGCATTAATAGACACAGTCTGTAAGCTGGCCAGCAGCCCCGGGGAAATGCGAGAGGCAAGAGCCAGGAGAGCCATTTTCAAAACACAAGAGCTCGCCCTGGGTGAAGCGATTTGCAGAGCAAGCCAGACAGCGAATGTATGGCAACTACCAAAATCCGCTTCTCTGGGCTGCATCCTCCCACCCACCCCCTCTGGGGGAAATGTGAACCATGGGCAGAGGGGTGTGGAACGGGGCTGTTTTTATTCTGCTCTCCTTTCCTGCCCTTTAAGCCAAGCCCGACTCTGCCCAGACCAGTGCTTTGCAAGGCTGCCCCGTGGGCCGACGCCTGCCTGCACATCACTAGTCCTCTTGGTGCTCCACAGTTCACCTAACAACGTTTTTCTATAGCTGTACCAACACAGCTTGGCTTGTGTTTTGTTGTTTTTTGTTTGATTTGGGTTGGGGTTTTTTCCTCTAGAGACAACAGTATCTATTAGTGCTGGCAGCTTTAGCTCATTCGGCCGATTTGGCTGCTCCAGTGGAAGAAAACTAATCATACATCATAAAGTGTGAGTTGTGACTTCAGCACAGAGGCAGCATAATTTGGTAGCTTTTCCATCAGCCTCACTGAGACACTGCAAAGAGGAGGAATGAAGCATATTTAAGGAAGCTACTGCTGGGCATCATCATCCTGCTTCATGTGTTCCTCATTTTAATATCTATTTAATGCCTCAGGAGATTACATCAAATTCCACATTTGCTGTTAAGCAGGACACTCTAACCTCAAGCTAGTGTCACATGGGACAGTCCAGCAGTCTTTGAGCTCAGATACATGCCCTTGATATCTCTCTCTGCACGCACAGGAGACGAGGGGGAAGCTGGGGGAAATTACAAGCTTCAAACACAAGCATTTTGAAGGCTTTCTAGAGTTATGAAGGAAACCACATCTACAGCTCTGAGACCTGCTGATCCACTGGGGCTCCCTGGCAGGAGAGACAGCTCCTCATTGGAACAACAAAATCCCAAGAAAACAAACCTCAACTCATAGCAATCCCATCCCAAACCATTATAATGCCCGTTATCATTAACACAACCACCAGTGAGATTGACACAACCACCAGACAACCCTACTGCTGGGTGGAAGAAAACCTTTCCCTTACCTGTCCCACACCACCTGCCTGGCCGGGTGGGCATGTCTCATGCTCAACGTTGGCTGTGTCCCCCAACGGAGAGTGCTTCCCACAACACAGGAACTGCAAGAGAGGGAGAAGTCTGTCAGCCACCCTTCCTCCAATGCCAGCTCCTGCAACAGAAGGTGCTGGTGATGGGCCACCACCCTTCTCCCTGCTGCTCCAGGTATGGCTGCACAACCAGGGCCAAAGAGAGTGAAGCACATAGGTGTGTAATCAACAACAGCAGAATTGAGGGTTAAATTCAGAGAAGGCAGATGGATCTGGCCCCAAATATGCCCATGCTCCTCCTGGACTACTGACCCAGGCTGAGCCCAAGCCCTCCATCCACAGTCACATCAGTTCTCCTAGTGGCTGCTCTAGAAAATGAGATGTACAGTTGCATGTTTCCAGTGCCTGTTATGGGCTGGGGGAAGTTCCCAGCAACACCCACTGAGAAGCTGTTTCCTATAGCCAGGGTGAACTGGCCATCTTGTACTTCCACCACAAGGGGAAAAAGTAGGAGGACTGTTTCTCCATCAATTAAAGTAGCTAAAGTAAGCAACTGCTAAAGTTGGAAGAGTGCCTGGTTCTCCTTTTCAAGAGGGCTTTGGGTGTGCTGTTACCACCAGGGTCATATCCTTGATCATCTCCTGAGGCTTTGAGGGCAACCACCCTTGCCCATTTACTGGGTTACAGAGAAGTCCCCTGCACTGGAAGTGTCCTGGGTGGTGGTTTTGTGGAGCTTGCTGGCAGTCTCCAGCATTGCACAAGGCCACATAGCCTCCAGTGCCTCCCAGCCATAGGCTCAAGCCAACAAATAGCCATCTGCTGGATGATGTAGGATTCCCTGCCTCCCTCCCTGACTGATGACACCAGAGAGGTGTATCTCCACTTCTCTTACCACAGATGGTGAGCATGGCAGAGACAAACAATATATGGCAGCTATAGTACAGAAGCTTTAAAGATCTTGCACCAGAGGGATGCTCAGGGAGGTGGCCCTTTTCTCCTGCTGATAATCTGGTTGGTGAAACCTGGGACAGGCAGAGTAGGAAGAAGGGAGGAGCAGACTTCACAGCAGGCTGAAGGACTCTGTTCAGGAGAAAATTACATTATAGCCCCCAGAAGGCAGAGCACAGGTCAACCCCATCAAGAATGTACTTCAGGGGGAGATTTTCTGCCAAGGCTGAAAGACAACTTACTGCTTCATGGATGGCAGTCAGTTCATGCCTCCTGAAGCTAGAGGTGTTCCTCCTCACCTCCTCATACACAAGATCATAGACATCCATCATGCTGTCTTCCACCTGTGATAAAAGCAGAGATCTGTATGTAGAAAACAACACGACTGCAGTCATCTCTGGAGGAACATATTGCTCCTCTTGCATTCCCCCCATGTCGACTCCCATGTATATTGGCATAAGTAGCACAGCTATTAAACTACCACCATGCAGCAGCAGGAGCTTTTGTACAACCCACCATGCATCTAGAGGCACCTAGAGCATGGCAAGTCCCATGAGAGAGGCTGTCATGCTGGACATGTACCACCTTCTGCTACACACAGACCCTGCAGCATCACGCCAGCGTCTTGTCAGCTGAAGGCCGGAGCTTTTGGACAGCTTTGGATTAGTGTCAGAGAAGAGCTCTGGTGCCCATGACCAGTATGCCTCCAAGTCCCTCTGCTAGGCAGGATGACACCATCTCTATGTCCTGCTGGGTGACTGTGAGGACAGGCACACACAACCGTGAGATACTAAAATAAAAAGGTGAGAGCACCTCAGATGGCTGGTGTTATCCCAGTGACAGAGGAGCTCCTCCAAATAGAGCCAAAAAAATAACAGAGTGATTCAGTGATGAATCAGATCCTAAATATTAACCAAATATGTGAGAACTCGCAGCTTGACAGATCCCAGCCAACTCCCACTCAGGTTTCAATGGGAAAAAATACGATTGCCTTCAGTGCCTGGAGTCAAAACCTTGTTTGCTCCTTTCACTCTCCTTGGCTTCCTCAGCAGCATCGATCCAAGGGGGCCCATGGGCAGCACTTGGCTCTCAGGAGGGAAAATTGATCAGTGAGACAGACAGAATGCGGGTGGCCGAGTGCTCTGGGAGCAATCTCTCAGCCTGGCTTTTCAGCTCACTCTTAAGGGGTTTTGCTTGGAAATTGGGAGGGGGAAGCCCAATATTGTGCTTGGGGTGAAACCAGGGTCGTCTGAGGCAATTACAGCCATCTCTGCACTATTGCTCAACCCAACTTGGATATGCAAAATGCCAGCAATTAACGGAGCCTGATAACCAGGGAAGGGAGAAAGGGAGTTTGAGAAGATTACTTGTATCCAACCTGGCTCTGTGCCACCAGGAATAGAGTTTAAAGGCTCACATCAGAAGCTTTTTCATGGATATCAACACAGTATAGAAGGAGCAGGGCTTGGGGGGTGGTTTCTCTGCTGCCTCCCTAGGATGCTCTATCACAGAGCAATCCATGATGAAGCAGGAGCAGCCCAGCTGTAATGAGAGGTCCGATGACAGGGCACAGGTATTCTGAGCCAAGGAAAAAAAGTCCTATGTAGCAAGGGTCATGATGCAGAGCCATCCCACACAGGTGAGGAGGGAGGACATTTGTTTTGTCACCCATGCATATCCACCAAGCAGGACAGGTGAAGCAAGACAATATCTCTAGCAGACTTCTGCACCATCCTTTCCCTGAGCAAACCTTAAACCCCAATAAAAAAGACATCCAAGCTTTTTTAACTACCTGTGGGCCATGAAATAGCTTTCCAGCAGCAGCAATTAAATAAATTAATTCAATAAAAAGAGCAGCCATTTCCACTGAAGAAATGGATTAAGAATAATGAAAAGAGATTCACCTTTTAACCTCCTCTTGTGGCCTCATGTTATTGAGGAAGGAGGAAAGAACAAAGCAGACAGACGCCTAAACCTCAAGATTATTACCTTTTGAATACCCCAGTCCTGGTCTAAGATGCAAGAATTAAAACTGTTGCGTTGTGACAAAATGTATCTGGGTCTTAGTAAGGTAAAACTGTGCCAAGCATGTAATTTGTGCCTTTCCACATTTATCATAGGCTCAGGATGCCAAGATTTCCCCCCAAAAGGCCTAAATTTGGAAAACTTAAATAAAATTTTAAAAAGGTTCAGGCAAGTTGCTACATTCAAGGGTTGAAAGCAATCCAGAAGTTCAACTACTTCTTAAGGTCTAGCAAACTCTAGCCAGGGAGTGTTGGGACAGGTAGTTTTAGGTTCACTGCCTTGGATGGGCCATTCCCCAAAACTTCAGGAAAATTGGCAAAAATGCTCTTTTAACTGCAGGAAGTTTTGGACTGGATCTGGCTGCTTACTGTATAGCTGTATTCAGCTTCAGCCAACATGAGACCTTGTCCAGTGATGTTTCATCTGCAAAGACCATCACCGGCTCCGCAGAAGCAAAGTAGGTTCTGACCATGCCACCAAAACCAATCCATCCTGCAGAAAAGTCCAATGTGCCAATTATAAATCTCAGGGCTCAGCTGAGGTCCTCCTCAGCAACTTCTCCAGTAGCCATACTACACTCAGAGAGCTGGGAGAGCAGGTGAGCTGCCCACATATTGAAAGCTGCCAGATACACAAGAGATGGATTCAATCAGGAGAGGTCCTGTCTGATGCAGTACTGCACATCTGCACCTTTCTGGTTGCTTTAGGTGCCATGCAATGGCATTAAACATTGAGACTAATGCTGCTTGAAAGGTAAGAGTAGATAGGAAAGAACTGAAGGAATGAGATACCCATAACAAAGCTACTGCAGAAAATTATTCCAGCTGTTGGAAATAAGGGAAGAAACCACAAGCAGTCACCATCTCACAGCCAACTCAACTACAGCAGTGGTGCTGCTGCTGCTGAGAGTAATCTCCAGGTACATAATGACTACTGAAGGCTTAACTGCACCCAGTTTCTGAGCTTGCTTCTGAGCTGGCTCAGTTATTTACAGATTTTTTTCTTTTCCATTTTGTCAAGCAGCCTCCAAGAACTGAAAGCACACGAGATTAAATGGAAAGTGTTTTACAGCAATAATTTCCTTTTAGAATGTGTCTGGGCAAGCCTAAGAGTACAATTTGCTGATTAGTTGTTCTCAGCATCTCTATCTAATAATGATAGCTAGCATTTATATCCAGCTATTATCCCAATATGCTATTCAGATCCTAGTAAGGGAATATCAAACTACAAAACCATTTTTAAAGAGCAATTTGACTGTAGTTTCTGTACATCATCTTTCTGATTTTTGCTAGAATTGTTTGCTTTTGGAGGGGAAATCAGCTGCACATATCATGATGGTCTGTTTTCAAAGATTGCTGCTGAGAGCTTTCTTATTTCAGTATTTCAGAGGTAGGTAAAAAGTACTAAATCTCAGCATTTATCACCAGCTGTTTCCTTCTGCACAGGAGACCATGCCACAGAGTGTGCAGGAGTGTCTGGTTTAATAAAAGGAGACAATACAAGAGCAAAAGATTGCACTAACAAACCATCATTTCAACAACTTCTCTGCCTGGGATGGGGTTATGTTTGTACTCAGAGCTGCAGCCAAGCTCTGAAGCACTGGTCACGCACAGCAACGTCTATCCAGCCCAAAATACCACATTAGCTCATGCATGCCTAATGATGTAAAAAATAAAACCTGAAAGCATGAGATAGGTGCTTTCATGACCTGGTCTTATTTACAACATCATTTCACCTAGTAAGCAAAGTAATCCCTTTATGTTGCTTTGATCTGGGACACAAGATGCTGAAGAGCTGGACTGCAGCACTACTTTGACTCAGTTGCTACCCTCAACAGATTCCCATTACACACTCCATGATGGGCAACTTTGATTCCATTGCCTCAAAATACTTTATCTGCTTCTTATACCAGGTGTTGGGGAAAAATAAAAGGCTAAAAATCAGGGTGCTTTCCTCTCACAGTTACACAACATGCCTTTTGAGTTTGAGTAGTTATGCTGGTATCATTAATAAGAGGCTGTAACGAAACCAGAGCTGTGCTCCATCCCTGAACTCTGATTCTTTAACTCAGACTGTAGTTACCACATAACAGACCAATACAGACTTACTCTTGTCCAGCTCTCTGGGCTTGTTTTCCAAAGGTGTCTTTTCACACTCCACACCCCACCCCCCAACCAAAAAAATCATCATTATGGTCAAGTGGATTTTCCTGTTCCTACTGACACACTGTGACCCACTGCTGGATGACTACTTGTGGACAGACCTTTCACCTGGAAGGAGACCACACCTGCAATACTCATCAGCAAAAGCCACCAAGAGTTGAAAGACAGAGCATCAGTTGGGTATTGGCTTAAGAAAAACCTCCAGGTTAATTAATATGGAGGTCACACCTTGCAGCAATTATTTTCCTGGAAGAAGCCAATTGAAATGTTCCAGCTCTGAAATAGCCAAAAAAGTGCTGCCTCCCATTTCTGCCTGCATTCTTTAATGAAACATTCATTTAGGGACAGTATCGATGGGTTGCTGGATACAACAAATGGAAAATCACCACTGAGATTGATGCAGCTGATTCAATAGAGTAGCATTTTTCACTTTAAGTAGAAGAAAGGAATTTTGAGATTGTTTATCATCCTCTAGATCCTTTAACCCCCAAGCAGCGGAATTTATGACTTCAGGAATACATTTACTCTAAGTCATTAGTGTTCTTGCCCTTGGCTATTAGAAACTAAAGCAAATTTCAGTCCTACCTCTTCAAGAGAAAACTGACATT
Source organism: Ceyx melanurus (assembly GCA_024611195.1). Lineage (NCBI taxonomy): Eukaryota > Metazoa > Chordata > Aves > Coraciiformes > Alcedinidae > Ceyx > Ceyx melanurus. Next base: position 20,243 of record JANHGL010021746.1, on the reverse strand, counting down.
TTTTACTTCACTAATTTATCAAGGATAAGTTTTACATGTAACTGGACTTGGAGCAGGAAGATCAGACAAGGTCAGCCTTCCTGATCAGTTCTTGACCCTTTTGCAAGCCAGAGGTGTCAATGACCACCCTTCCTGCTGCCAGTGGACACCTGTGACTAGGCAATCTGAGCTGGTCACTGGAAAACTAATGTAGATTTGTACTAAGAACAACAGTCTGAGAATGAGTGAACCATCTCTGCAACAGTTGTCAGCCAGAAAGACCTCCACAAAACTGAAGCTCAGAGTATATATCGAAAGATGTCAGGATTGTCTCAGAGACAAACCCACCTTTCTGATTAACAGAAACACTCTTGACATGGCAGAGAAGGAGAAACACAGCAGGGAGAAGGGGGGCCCTCCTCTCCTGGGGCTCATTGTGCCTTTGAGGTACCAAACGGAACATGTGCTGAAGCCTCAAAAGAAACTGCAATCTCAGCACCTCGTGTTCTTTTGGCATCACCAAGGATGTCCTCACCAGTGTCACTCAAGTGTCATTCAGCAGCAGCTACCACAGACTCCCTTCCTGAACTAGAAACTGCAGCTTAGTCCATTAAGATGTGAAACTGGGGTAAAGTAGTTAACTCATTTAAAATCATTCTTCCAGTAAGAAAAACACTTCTGCATTTTCCTACCTTTGCCCTCCAATCCCTCCCCAGCATGCAGCAGCACACATGTTCACAGCATGAGAAAGGGCTGATGCAAGTGACTGGGTTTGGGTGAAGTGATGATGTAATTACAATAAAACAGAGAAGGAAGAACTGCTCTGGGTGCTTTATCAGGTTACAGAGCAAGTTCCACCGTGTGGATTGAGCATGCAGTTAAGATGGGCTCCTCTGGACCCACACTCCAAGCCATTGCTGCCATACCTAACCCAGTCATCACAGCTGCCTGCAGCTCTGTATCCCCTTCATCACCTCAGCTGCTCTCCAGTCTTTCTCAAGACAGTCAAAGTCAAGCTCAGCTGCAGAAATCTGTCCAGCAGTGCAAGCTACAGTGGCCTCCAAGGCCCCTCATTGAAAATCACAAGATAAAAAGGTGCTGCTCCTGCTCCAACTGCTGGCAGTCACTGGAGACCACTGGGGTGAGATTATCCAGTTGAGGCTTTTAGCCAAGTCATTTTCACCTTTTCTTTCCAACATGTATATACAGACATAGACTCACTTTAGTTGTAAGAGACCTTTACGATCAAGTCCAATTGTTACCACAGCACTTCCAGGGCATCACTAACCCATGTCCCTCAGCACCACATCTCCACAGCTTTGAAACCCCTCCAGGGATGGGGACTCCACCACTGCCCTGGGCAGCCTGAGACAGCCCTTCAGGGCAATAATTTTTTCCTAAAATCCAACCTAAACCTCCCCTGGCACAAGAGGCCACTTCCTCTTGTCCTAACCCAGTATATATTTAAGAAAAATACATCCACTACCTCCCACTTTGTTATTACAAGAGGACAAAACAAACCTCACTGAGGGATTACATAGAAGAGAGAGTAACAACCATTATGGAACAAAGAAGATTAAATAAATATCAGGCTATCAAGGTCCTCTTGTTTGTTGGTTTTTGTTTGGGTTTGTTTTTGTTTTGTTTTAATTTTTGAACACTTTTACCTTAAAAAAGACACCCCCTCCCCCCCCACCAAAAAAAAAAAAAGTAAAAAAAAAAAAGTTGTATCAGCCCCAGGGCAGCACATTCACCTCAGAGCTGGGGGCAGCTGCTCTGCTGCACAGAATCGTACAGCCACGTGAAGGCTGGATGTGCCACGACGACCATCGCGAGCGGCCTCTGGTCCCACGGCTGAGGCTGCTGGAGACTGCCGAGGAGCTCCAGCGAGCGCTCCGCCTCGGGGAGCGGCGGGAACGGGCCCGGGAGGGTTCACCATCAGGGCAGCGGTAAATCCGCGGCCCCGAGCCGCGGACAAAGGAGGGCAGTCTCCCCGGGGGGAGGGGGCCCTCACCGGGCCATGGGAACGTAAACACTAGGAAGGAGTCACGATACTATAAACACAAAGGGGGACAGCTTCCACACACCCAACACCCACCCCTCCCACACTTTTTTCTTCCTCTTGGACTTCAGAAACCGGGAAAACCTCAGTGCTCCCCTTAACGTGATTGTGCCTGGCACAATAGCAGCCAGAGCAAGGAGGGCATTCGATTATTCACAGGTTTTTCACTACAAAGCACAGCTTTTTGAAACTGCTCTTGAAAGACCCTCCCTGTGAGCAGTTACAATCCTGATCCAGCCACACTGAATCAAAAAAAAAAAAAAAAAAAAAAGGAAATTACCTGTATGCTTCAGGTCTGGTTTCAGAAAGTCCTTAAACACACCTTCAGTTTGTGTTTAAGTCCCATTACGATCTTTAGGACTTAAGCCTGCATTTAAACATTGCTTTCAGATGAGACAGACCAGATCCTGTGAGAGCTTGCCCCAACATGCACCAGCAGCAACAAATGTACCCTGGATAAAACACAGACTTGTTCGGCCTCTAGAAGGACCCCTACAAGCCTATTTGAGAGATTACCTGGCAAGTGCTGGGTCAGTCCTTATGTACCTGCAGAAACAAGGAACATTCATGCTGGCTTTGCATACAGAAAAATGGGATTTGCCTCCCAGGCAGTTCTGTATTTGGTTTTTCAAAGGTGCTGGCTGGAAGACCTGCAGGCAGGAGAAGACCTTCACTGATCCCAAGGAAGCTGGGAAGCTGCTCTTTTGCAGAGTGGGCCCCAGGTGATGCAATGTTCATTATTTGGCAGCTGAAATTCTTAATCCCGGTTAACCCAATGCTCCCCAGGCCCTGTTAGGTACCACCCTGCTCACTAACAAAGCACAAAAGCCTCCATTTCATAGAATCATAGAATGTTTAGGGCCAGGAGGGACCTCCAAAGGTCATCTAGTCCAGCTCCCCTGCAGCGAGCAGGAACACCCTTAACTAGACCAGGCTGCTCAGAGGCTTGTCCAACCTCACCTTGAATATCTCCAGGGATGGTGCCCCAACCACCTCCCTGGGGAGCCTATTCCACTGATCCACCACCCTCAAGGTAAAGTACTTCTTCCTGATATCCAGTCTAAATCTACTCTTCTCTAATTTAAACCATTTCCTCTGCCTAGTATGAGGAAGGGAGGACAAACAAGTTCCTTAGAAGAAGGTTCCAAGCAGAGCAACAGTGCAGGAGAACCAGAATGGGCATGGGTGGCTTTCCCTACCTGTAAACCCCTAAATCCTCACATTTATTGTCCAAGTACAAGCAGTGCAGTGCAAGGAGGCTGAAGCCTTTCTACACATGCAGAGCTGAAAGTTACTGGTGAAACTTCCTTTGGAAATCACCCTGAATCCGAGAAACCATTTGCTAATTAAGAAGCTGCCATGTCATTGCAGCCAGCACAAATCTAAGCGATCTCTCCATGCAAAGGCCTTTACACAAGAATTATCAGCAACAATTTGCACTAATGTCATTTTTTCCAAAGTTGGGAATCAGTTTTAAGATGACATTTACCTGTGAATTAATCTGTAATTAAAAAGCTCATTCTGTTGCAAAACTCCTTTCATGTAGCAGCGATGTTATTGTTGCCGATTCACGCTGCAGTCCTGACCAGTTTATGGGACAAGGGTCACAGGGCTGCTGGAAGGATCTTCTATGCTGCTGCAGAGGTGTGACACAAGTCTCCCATACGTCCTTCTCCACATCCCAGGTCCCAGCTGCATTGGGCTGTGCTGGGAGCAACTGACAGACCTCACCCAAACAGGCAGCAGTTTGCGGGAAAGGAGCTGCCATAAAAATAACTTTGGAAAACAAGACTCAGCTCTTCAGCTTCAGGCACCAGGACTTCCTGATGTGGCAAAAACCATCAGAAAAACTAGTTGTTTCCACAGTTACCACAGCTGTTCCAGCAAAGGTGCTCGTGTAGGAGTGAGTGCACCACCACTGTTGCCCCTCAGACAGGTTTGTGACACTTTCCTATCAAGACCACATTTTGGCCAGAGAGCCCCTAGGGAGAGCAACCACACGTGCTCCTCATCCTCAACCTTTGTCTGTGCTCAGACAGACATAGAAAGGGATCACCCTTAGTGATTCAGGCCAGTCAGAAAAGCACACTGGAGTTTCACAGGACTGGGGTGTTTCTGGAGATGTAGGCTTGAGAGCTTGATGGGACAGAGGTGAAGGAGCAGTGCTGGGTGCAGCAAGTGACGATGTAAGAGTAAGGACTATAGTGACACTGAGTCTATCTGGAATGCAAGTAAATTGAAATTAAAGAGAGGCATCTGTCTGAAAGAATTAATTCAGAAGCTACAGAATGTCACAAAAGCAGAAAAGAATGGGAAATGAGAAGATTCACATTTTGTTTACAGTACCCAGACAGGGAATATAAAATATTTACAAATAACTCCTCTTTTCTGCCTGTCCTGGGTTGCTTCTCTGTAAAAGGTGCTGTAAACAGGACTCTGAAAAAGTCAGGAAGGCAAAAAGGGCATCTTGCTTTCATCATGTTCAAACAACACTTCTATCTACTGCCTCTTGAGCATAAACATCAAAACAATTTTTTCAACCAGGTATTGAGCTTTCCCATTTCAGATTATTTCCTTTAAGGGCAGGGAGGGGGGCGTCTTCTTTATGAGGGCAGTTTAGATTTACTTATTTATTGGATCTTGAGGAGTAAAACACTGAGAGCTCCTGCTGTGCTTTGCTGCAGGAGGGACCCCCATCTCGTGGCTTGCAAAAGTTTTCAAGTCTAAACTTCTTAAAGCTGCTAAACATTAAGATCAGCCCTATTTTCCCCAGCAGCATGCTACCCTAGTGCCAGGGGTGCCCCTACACCCTCAACAACTCTGCACACATCAACTCAGCTTCCATAGTACCTTCCAACCCTGTCTTCATTTAGCCCATATCTGGGGCCAAACTACATTGGCTGTTTTACCACCCAGTGACACCTCCACAGCTGAGAAGGGGGATTGGGAAAAGGAAAGGAAATGCTTGTGTTTCAATAAAAATGTATTTAATGAAACAGCCAAGCTAATACCAATGCCCGTATAAAGTATACAAAATTATACTCACCCCAGTGAACGCTTGGTGGTCACAGTAACTGGGAAAGCATCCTCAGTAGCAGAATAGCACATGAATCCCTCCAAGACTGTCAATATCAACCCTTGAGAGGAGGACCAGGAGAAGCCTCCTCCCTCCCTAACTGCCCCATTTATATCGAGTGTGAAGTTTCTGGTCTGGGATACACCTGGAGCCAACAACAGCCAGCAGCTGCCCCATATGACTCCCAGCTGCTAATGGCCTGCAGATCATGGCTGGGCTGGGGTTCCATCTCATTGAAACCAGGGCAATCTCCAACACCATCCATCTACCACAGGACCCAGCAAACTCTGGGTTAACTATACAAACTCCAACTTTCTTGCAAATTCCACCTCATCCACCCTTCTTTTTCTGGACCAGTGTGACAGCAAATCAAAACACCATTTTTCACACTGATGTTTTTACTGTATCACTGCTGCTGGTTAATAAACACACCTCCGGTGTGTTTCTCCTGGCAATTGCCAGAGACAACCTGAACAGTCACAACCTGCCATTGCCTCTGAACAGAGGCTCCCCATTGACATTAACAGGAATTAGAGCTGACTGGAAATGACTTTTCAGAAGTCAAGCATCACATTTAAAACAAAACAAAACGAAACAAAACACCACCTTCAAAAAAAGAAATAAAATTTTTAAATCCCCAGGCTGTTTGAAACAAGGCTTGCATTTTGTTTTGCCTTGAGGCCATGGCGTTTGCCCTGCGTGGAGGTTTCCAAGGTTTCTCCTTTCAGATGACCCCACTGGCAAGGCAGCTGACAAGGGTGGCCTGGTTCTTGCACAGGACAGCTGTGGCAGAGTGTGCATCTGACAGACTTCAGCCTGGGTGGCTTCATTACCCCCAGATGCCCTTTTGTAGGAGAAGTAGTTGCTATCTAAATTTAAAAAAAAAAAGAAGTCCTATCTGACGAGGCATTTCCCAGCCACTACTGCTTACCTCGGTGCTGTGCGTGTATCTCCAGCAGGCAGCTGGGAGCAGCCCACAGAAGGCCAGAGCAAAGCAGAAAAATCCCTGAGGATAAAGAGGAAAAACACCATCAGTTACAACTTGGGGAGAAAAACATCCATTTGGAAACACCATTGGAGGAGTTTAATATGCTTGTTTGATCAAGTTTAGTTAAAGGTAAGAGATAAACATCAACTTCTTTTAATACCCCTCATAATGCTGGTTACTTAAATGAAATTAAATGAATAACAATGTGATTCTCCATCAGAAGCCCTCTAATTATACTGTGGTCATTTGGAGGGACTGACCAAAAAATCATACAGCTTTCTGTGGAGCAGTCTGGCCAAATTACCCTTAGGAAAACAAAAATAGAGAGAAAGCCATTACATTTACAGTATGTTCCTCACAGGATTCATTCCCATGTGTTTAAATATCATATACTGGTTTCAAAGAGGGGAAAATCCATATGAATAGTCCACATCAAAGTGAGTAACCAGGATGGAGAGCAACCTGTCCTGGGAGCTGGGCTTCACTCTGTTGGCAAGGTGGCCAAACTGCCTTTGTTAAATCAGCACCATCCCAGGCAGACAAAAGGATGACAGAAATATCATCAAGGCCAGCAACTGACCTCAAAGTGTCTAAACAAGAAGAGCAACGACGCAGGAGGCAGCTTGACTTTTGTGTTCTTCCCTGGGCATGCAGAGCTGGAAGTTGCACGTGTTGCCTCTTTATTTGAACAGATCTGGTCCAAAAAAAGAAAACCCTGATGTAAACAGCACTTGCCTGTTGTGACAGCTGGACCAAAGGATCTTGTTCACACAAAAATAATTTAAAAATAAAAAAAAAAAAGGAAGGAAAAAATTGCCTGTAAAACGTTTAAATGCCAAATGGCTCATCAAATATGAATCCACAGCTCAGTTTTGGAATGTCAAAAGATGATGAATCAGCACTAGCTGAAAATTATTGCCCTTAAAAGTTTTCCCATGAAGCCGTCCCTCTTCCAACGTGGTTACGTAGAGGGGGAAAATTACCCAACTGATGGCAGCTTATTTTGGTTTCTATTTTTTTTCTGTGAGTGTTTTAATAGTGTGATACAGCTGAAATCACTTTAAAAAGATTAAATCTTTTATGGAAATTTACCAAATACAAGCTTAAGGAGCGGAAGAAGAGTGTTGCTGCTACCAGTTCTGCTTCAGCAAAAAATTTCTGCTTATAAAGTATGATTTAAAATAAAAGCCCCAAACTCCTTCATATGCAGCAAGAAAGGAGACTGTGTTACTTCAAATCCTGGAAATGAATGCTAACATGCCAAATAAACTGCCTTTTGCTGGTTCTTGTCCACCTGCTGCCTGCGGTGTCCCTCTGCTCATGGTGGGACAATGCTCTGTCCAGGAACTCTGCTCCAGGAGCAAGGTTGACGTTGGCATTTCACTACTTTTTCGGGGCTGTCTTGTCTCACGCTCTGCATCAGATGCTGGGGAAAACCCTGGCACAGTTCTTATGAAAAATCTTTAATTATGTATGTCCAGTCTCTCCTTTTATTTTTATGGCAGCTGCCTGGCCATATAGGTGGTGAGATCACTTGTTGCCTTGCCAGGAGCTGAAATGGGCAACAGAAGACCCTGAAGGAGAGGGAAGGACAGTCTGATTGAATGCTGACATGACAAGGGGGAGACAAGTAGCAAAGATGGGGATGCGCAGGGCCAGATGCCAGAACCCAGCTGGGGTGGGAGGTTCAACCCCTCCAGGTGCAGCACAAACTGGAGGGTGGAGGACAGGAGGTTATGTGGGCATTTCAGATTACTCCCCACTAGGACCAGACTCTACATTTTGCACAACAATTAACCCCCTCAAGCAATCAGAGTAACAAAGTCAATGTTTTCACCAGAAGCAAGCTGAAAGACAAGAAAGATAATAGTTTTTAAAAAGGTAAAGTTATGGCAGGTGAAAAACCCAAACCTTGTCACAGTGTAAAAGCTCTTCATGTTATTCCTGTGTTTAATTGAAAGGACCCACCATGACCCTGGAGAGTGAGAAGAGCATGCCAGGTGCACCACCCAGGGTTCTCCCCACATGCTCTCCCTTCCCTCCCCCAGAAACCCCAGCAGATTAAAAAACTTGTTCTCATTTTCCCTTCCTCAGCTCCACCCCATATCTCAGCCCTCCACCTCCATCATCAGCTCTCCCTTTATTTCTCTCTAGCTTCTCTGGGAATAGTGAGACGCGGCCCCTTGGGAAGCTCCCCCTCCATCCAGCCAGTGTGGAGCAATTACATGGCTCCGAGAACATCTTATGAATGAATTATAGGCTGCTTTTCCCCATCCCAGCCAAAAGGCTTTTGGAAGAGCAGCTTTCTAATTACATTAGAAGACATTTAGAGGAAAAAAAAGAAAATGGCAACACGTTGTTTGCATACAAAATGTGGAAAGGTTGAGGTTGGTTCACCATCTCCTGGACCCTTGGAGCTCCTTGGAGCTGACTGCAGGCTGCTGCCTGCTCCCTGTGCAGGAGGCAGCACATGAGTCCCGTGGAGGGCTGTCACCGGCCAGACATCCATTACTCTTTTATGAATGACCTTGTTTCCACCCTTGCTGCAAGGAACCATTTGTCTTCAAGAGACATGGCAGGATTTGCAGAAACAGCATCTCATCTGGTGGCTGTGGTAGCTTTTAACTCACTTTTCTGATGCTTCACCTTCAGTTAAGGAGGTCTGCTTCAGACCAGGGTGGGATCTTTTAGCTCAGGCTGGTTCAGTAGCTCTGCCAAGCCCCCATGCTCCCAGGGAAGGAGCTGACCTGTGCCCTGTTCAACTCCAGCTGCTTTTTGGTGCAGCTGTGGCCATGGAAGGACTAGCTGCCACCCCAGGCTTCACAGCCCAGGGGCAAGGAAAGGAGAAGCCAATTTCAGATTGCATCCATCAGATTGCATCCCTCCCTCCCTGACCCAGTTCATCTAAAAGCACACAGTATTTTTGCCTTTCCACATAGTGCACATGAGCCGGTGATCTCAGTCTGAAGGAGGAATCAGAGATAGTTGTGCTTCAACCAATCTGACCTATTCTGGTTTCTAGCCACTGGGCACTCAATACCACTATTAGGACAGCACCAGTAAGGCCTGCAAAGTCTGAGAGCCCTCCTCTGTGTACACAAAAACCTCCAGACAGTCAGGCAAGGTGAGCATTTAACATTTAAATAGAAAAAAAGAAGTCCAGTAGAGAAACTGAGGCATAATAATGAGATGTGATCCACCCAACAGGTCAGTGACCCAGGCAATGCTCTGCTAAGCCCATCAACATCTCTGGCTGCATTTCTCCAGGGTAGCTGGTTTCCCGAGCAGCAGTGTGGTGGATTAGCCACATTGATGCAGACATCATCCCAGCAAGCTCAGTTTTCTGGACAGCCACAGCTGTCAGGCACCAATACTCTGGTGTCTTCCCTCTTTGATTAAAGAGTGAATTAAACGGTCTTCTAAACAATACACGCTTTGCAGGAGACAAAAAGTCCTTTAAAATCAATAGCAAGGGAAGGTTAAAAATCCTCACTGTCAGCAAGTAGGAAAAAAAGCTACGAAGGGGCGGGGTCTGGACACTTCTGCCAGCTACAGCCCACGGGGGCCAACAGGGCAGGATGAGACACCGCGAAGTTTCTGAGCACACAGGGCTGAACCCCCGCATAGCCCCGCAGCCCTCGGCGCTGGCTCTCCCTGCCTGCGCTTCTTGCGTGTAGATCAGAAGTAATGACGAGCCGTGGAAGGGGGTAGGAGCCGCCGGGAAAACAAGTAGCGGTCTGGCTCTTGGGATAAGATCCTCATAGAACAGGGGAGGACAATTTATAGGAGTAAGCAAAGCTCCCGTTTGATAGAAGATGCTGCTAAACTGCTTGAACAAAGAGGAGCGGAGAATAAGGCTGCTGATGACCAACTCTTGGGTATTTCCCGCTCATTCCTGAAGGCTGCAGACGGGCCACACCCCAAGCGGTGGTTGCGGTGGCTGCTCCCTCCCGCAGTGCATTTATTATCCCACATCTCCCGGTGCGGAGCTCGGCGGGAGCGGGGAGCGCAGCTCGGCGGCCCGGGGGCCCCCTCCAGCGGCCGCCCGCAGCCGCAACCGCAGCGGCCGCTCCTGGGGCAGCGCAGCGATCGGACCCCTCGCCCGGGTGCCAGCCGCTCCTCTCCTACTACACCTTGTGCGGCAGAAACAGGGCATAAAGGCAACCCAAGGGCATCCCGTTATCGCCTGCTGAGAGCAGAGGGGGATCACAGAATCAATCCCAGTTTGGTAGGTACTGGAAGGGACCTCTGGAGACGGCCTTGTCTGATCCTCCTGCTCCAGCAGGGTCACAGACCAGGGGGCCCCAGATCACAGCGTCCAGGCAAGTCTGGAATCTCTGCAGAGAAGGAGACTCCACAACCTCTCTGAGCAGCATGTCACAGGGCTGTGACAACCTCAAAGTTGTAACTTTTTCCTTACATTCAGGTAGACATTGCAGTGATGATGACTCCCAGCATTACTTTTCTCATCAAGATGACACATGGTTTGCACGGGCAAACAGGAGCAGTGCAATTTTCAGCAATAATTTAAAGTCCCATGTCGTTCCTCTGACTTGTGACAACAAAGCTTGCTCCCCTCTTTGCCCAAGGGTACAAGCCCAAGGAACCCCCCAGCCAGTCCCTCCTGATACGCACCATGGCGGTGAGGCACTGCGATTCCCGCACCGTGGCGGTGGAGCTCAGCAGGGCTGCAAGGATCAGGGTCATGCTGAGGCAGATCCCAAAGTAGAAAGCTGGAAGGAAGTTAGACATAGGAGCTGTGGTCAGACACCAAGACTATAGGGCTAATGGAGGCCTGGCCTGATGTTTTTGCCCAGAGAGGGGCCAAAAAAATGCATTTTGGGGAGCCAGGTTGCACAACTCCAAATATTTTCTTACTTATTTAAAAACCCATCAAAAAGAACATGAATCTGTTGGAGCAGGGCCAGAGGAGCCCCAACAATGCTGGAACCCCACTGCTGGGAGGCCAGGCTGGGAGAGCTAGGGGTGTTCAACCTGCAGAACAGAAGGCTCTGGGGAGACCCTATTGTGGCCTTTCAGGACTTCAGGCGCCTGTCAGATGGGGACAGACTTCTGCAAGGGCCTGTTGTGACAGGACAAAGGCTGATGGTTTTAAACTAAAAAAGGAGAGATTTCAGCTGGAGAGAAGGAAGAATTTTTTTTATTCTGAGGGTGGTGAGATCCTGGCCCAAGCTGCCCAGAGAGGTGGTCACTGCCCCATCCCTGGAACTGTTCCAGGTGAGATTGGATGGGCTCTAAACCTGCTCTGGCTGTAGCTGTCTCTGCTTCCTGCAGGGGGTTGGATGAGATGACCTTGAAAGATCCTTTCCAACCCAACCCATCTTATGATTCTGTGATCTGTGTATTCTTTGCTTGTCTGTCAGGGCTGTTCCCACAGCTCCAGCAGAGCAAAGCACTCCCACAGGGTGAGTGAAACACCCTAAAAGGGTGTTGGTCTACCCAACAGACCACAAGCTGCCAATTATTTTGTCACTCTGATAAGTGACACACAGCAGCTGTCCCACAGTCCCTATCATCGCTGTGCCCGCTGCTAATCTGGTGCAACACTTGGTCTCTGGTTTCCTCCTGGCTAGGGCAGGGTCACAGGCAATACCCCAGGGCAGGGCTCATGGGCCAAGTGCTTTGCAACCCTCACTCAGGGGGAACCGGGCAGAGGTAATGCTTGCAAGGAAAGCCTCAGGAGAGGCGTGGCTGGGAGACCCCCACAGCTGGCCAAGCAGCCGAGCTCTGCAGCTCTGGTGTGTGCAGCAAAGGGGGGGCTGCACCTCAGCTTTGCTCTGCCAGTTTATACACCTCCCTTGTAGACTGAAATCAGGAACCAGGTTCTAGAGAGGGTATGGGCATGTTTAAGCCAGGACTACAGCTCGGGAGAAGGGGCAGATGCAAGTGCAGCAGTGGCAAGCAGAGTATTTTACTATCTGGGCTGTTCTCTTTGCTCTAACTTTGCACCTGAGACTCAGTTTATACTTGTCCCTTGTGTAGGGGAAAAAACCCCAACACATTTTCTCTAAAACCAGGTGTTTCCATGCATTTTCCTCCCAGACTCAATTTTCTATTCTCTGCTTCAACTCCTGCAGCAGTCCCTCTTGCCACACTCCATTCAGCCCCACTGCACCTTTGGGTCAGTCTCTGGCTGAGCTCCCCTGAGCTTTCACTGCAGCACAGGGCAAGGATAGGGAGACGGTGAACAGTGTCAGGAGCAAAGGCAGCAGCACTGAGCACCCTGTGCTCCCACAGCACGCTTTGGTGGCAGGCAGGCAGGTCTGATACAGGAAAAAAGTGCCTGTGGGACTCTGTTAGTCCTAATGCATCCTCCAAACGCCAGGCCCTGCCTCCTCCTGTGGTACCTCTGCATTTCCTTCCATTGCTTTAGGGGATTTTGCAGCTCCTGGGTTCACCAAAGGTCTCAGTTGGCTGTGACCCTCACATACCTGTGTGGTGGATGACCCTGTAGGAGTTGCTTTCCAGGGATATGTCGCTGATGGTGGTGAAATGAAGCCTGTAGTGGGTGACTGTGCTCAGCGTGGCGATGGACAGCCCCAGCAGCTGGAAAAGAAGGTTTTTATGAAGGTCTTGAAAAGGCAGCAGCTTCTGCTGAGTGCACACAAAGCTTTGAGGTGTTACTTGGACACTCCTGAGCCCCGCACAGATGCAGACTGATCATCCAAAGACCACTCACTGCATGTACCCCAAAATGCACATAAAAGGACAAACACTGGATGCTCAAAGATGCTAAAGCTCAGACACAGGCACCAACAGTGGGACAGTTAAAACCAGCTCCAATTCCAGTGTAATGAACCTGGAAAATACAAGCTGTAAGGCCACCCCTAGCTCCTAAGATAAGGTTCCATCATTTTGTGCTTTTACAATAGAGAAACACCAGGCACCTATCTCTGTGTCAAATGTGACAGGCTGGTGTCAACATAATCTCCACTGTATGACATTTGCTAGTAGCTTTTGCTGGAGACTTACAGTTTCAGGGACTGAAACCATCCAAACTGCAGCATTTTCTCTTTACAAATAACCTAATTATGTGGCACCCACTGATCCTTCACGCTGTGCCTTACTACATAGCTTGACCCACACCCAGCAAAATGCAAAGTGCAACACTGGCTAGCTCAGATTTCTGAGAAACACCAGTTTAAAATCCTCCCAGTAGCAATAATGTGATTCTAGCAATCCACAGTGGCTGGGCCTAAGGTCTCCTCTAAACACACTTGGTACCTGTTATTTGGAAGAGAGAACAACGTACAGCCATGACAGCCAACTGTCTTGACAGGTTGAAATTTGGACAAACTATTTTGGGCCACACTTGAAATTTATAAAGTATTACCATTTAGTTACACTCTTACCAAGCCACCAATCTTCTTTGAACTAAATACAGATTATTGTTACTATTTTTTAAACTTAGAAGTGTTGATAAAGTGAAAAGGCAGCAAGCACATCTAACTCAAAAGCATTCAGGAGAAGCATTCCTCAGTCCCCACCATTTCCCATCAGGTCTAACAGCAGATGTCAAGAAGCTCTCCTTGAATTTGCTTCAAAAGCTGATAAAAAGGATCCTTAGAATTGCTTTCACTTTGCAGTGCAGATCTGCAGGCTCTCACATATCCTTTCAAAGAAGCTTTGCAGTTTCATAGCCTCACCGATTGCGCCTGCAGCCTCCCAGCCACATGTGGCTGTAGCAAGTCTGTCCTCCCTCTTTTGCCCCAAGGAGACAGGAGCAAATGATTTTTGTTTTTTCTTTTCCTGCTGAAAACCACCCATTCTGCCCACAGAGACCTTTCCTTTCTCCTCTAAGGTGGTTGTGAAAGAGCTGCAGCAGTGTGACAGCCCTGAGAAACCAGAAGCCTATCAGCAGAGCAGGGGGAGATGCTGGTGGCCAGCGATAACCACCCAGGGCAGGACGGTAACTCAGGCAGTTGGCTTTGCTTGCCCTCTGCCTGCAAAATACGCAACGTGGGAAAACCGGACCCTCCCCAAGCGGGGCTGGGAAAGCCAACGGTGCACTCCATTCTGCAGAGATCCCCCCAAACCCGCCTGCTCACCATGACACCGAGGCTGGTCACCAGCAGCTGGCACTTGGTGGTCCTCATCCCGCACCTCAGCCCCATGGCTGCTGGCCCCTGGGGAGGGCTGGCAGCTGGTCCCTCCGCTCGTGATATCGCCTGGGTGTCCCCAGAGGGAGGCAGAGCCCCGGCGGGGCTCCGGGGAAGGGCAGTCCCCACCACGTGCCGATGCACCTCCTCCTGTCATCAGCAAACCCGGCTCGCCGCAGCCGCGCTCTGCCCGGCTCTGCGCGCTGCCCTCGGCTCTGACACGCAGCCAGCTGGGGAAGGAGGAAAAGCACCCGCAAAAACAGCCTCTCGCAGACTGTGGAGGAAAGCTCCTTACACGTTTTTTTGCAACTGTTCAATCGAACGTCAGCAAGAAAACACTGTGTTTTCCATTTTCTCTGAGGCACAGTTTTGTTTGAGGAATACTGTCACTAGCTGCTTATTTTTTTAACTCTATAGAAATCTGTAGTATTAAACTCTATATAAATATATAGGAAAAGTTTAGGAAAATGTTAAGAAAAACCCCATTGTTTAAAGAACAGATCAAGACCCTGAAAGACACTTGCATCAGAATCCTCTCAACCCTTTTAAAACCACTACATGGCAATAACCTTTGGCTGAGGCTCTGTTAAAACTTTAATTTGCAAATAAGGGGGAAAAAGTCCTTTTGGTACTATTTTATTATTTTATTCAGGAAAATGGCTATATGTAAATATAACTCCCTGCCTAGGAGACTCACTGTCCATGGGTATCTTGACTCTGTCCTTTCCTCTCTCCTAGCACTGAAGACCCCACAGACCCACAGCTACAGAAGACTCAGGTGAATTCTGCTCTTCAAAACCAGCTGCCTGCTGGATGCATATTTCCTGAAAACAAATCACAAAGAAGCCTCAAGAACAATCTGGCCAAAAGGACACTGAATGACTGAGTGCCGTAATCATCCTTCCTTTTGGAGCTATACCAGTGGAAAAGAAGTGAATCAAAATGATGGCAAGGAGTTGCATTTCCCTCAGGTGGCAAAGAAAGGGAAGGGGGAAGGGTAAAACCATCCCACATCAGTAACTGCAGCTACAGGAAAATGACAAAGGAGGAGGAGGTGAGTGAAAAAAGGAAGATGCATTTTGTAGAGCAAAGAGAAGCAAGGGAAAGTGAGTTGCACAAAGCTGCGTACATGGGAAAAAGCAGAGCAGGATTTTCTGATTACATCACTAGTTTTTGTGCAAGCTTACTTGCAAAACATCTTGGTTGCAACCTCCCGTGGTGCCAATGAGATTTGCCACAGCTGTTTCTGGAAACAGGCGTCCCTGTCGTCCCTGCCCTGGTGAGGCTCTGTGGTGCCCAGCGGGAGACACTGGTCTACCTGTGTGCACACAGGGACCTTCCTACTCCAGACACCAGCTGGAAGCTGCCTGAGAAAGACCAACAGATGGACATCATGGAAGGAGAGCTGCGGGGAGAAGACTGCAGAGAGAGTCCAACAGGCTGGGTGGTCAGCTGATGCCCAGCCACACATGCCCAGGAGCAGGACCAGACACCATCCACATCAGCATGGACGCCTCAGGGACAAAAGTACAGCTGCAAGGTGACTGTGTCCACACGGTCCCCACTGTGGGGCTAGATGAGGAAGGTGCCTTACAAACAACGGTGATATAGTTAGGACTGCATGTGAACACAGAGCTGTTGGCACCCCTCATTTCTTCTGGCTTTATGGGACAGGTGGTTGTCACCTGCATTTTCAAGGGGAACAACCACCAAGGGGGCACAGGTGTAAAGGGCTGGTCCACAGGAGTTACAGGTTAAACACTGGAAGGTATAAAGCTACAGAAGCCCGACTAAAAGCAACTTCTCAGGTAGAAGGGAGGGAGGAGATGTGTCACCTCCCATGAGCTCACCTGGAGGCTGTTTCACGGTGAGGTACATGAATAAAGCTACGCAGCCCATCTTCATTTTCCCCTAGACCCCGGTTTCCATCCCTAACCCTAAACACGCGCCGAGGAGACAGGTGCAAAGCCAGATCTCACACTAGAGGTCCCCACAGACCAGCAGAAACCCTTCCTGAAGGCCTGGGTGGTTCAAGTGGGCTCTCTGAAGGAAATACAGTCACTTCCCTGTCTAGTTCCACAAAGGTCTCCTCTGTCCACGCAGGAGTCTTGCACCTCACTAGAGAACCATCCGAGAAGTCATCAAATCATCATCTACACCCCTTGGAAGGGCTCCTATCCTCTTCACAAAAGATGCTCTACCTCCTTTTGTCTCCAGCCATAAAAACGGGCACTTTCACTGCCTTGCCAAGCTCTCAAAGCAGGTCTGTAACATCTGGGTTCAAACAGGTGGTTCCTCTGGTTTGACTGACAATGCCTGTTCCTGGAGAGTTTGTCCATGTCCTCTGATGCTTCTCCCACCTCCAACACTCAGCACTTGGCCTCTGTTTATGCACACTCCATTACCTGGTCCAGTGTTGCACTGCATTTGGGGGCAGAGGCATTTTCTGCTGTTTCTCTTTCCTCCATCTTATACTTTAGCTCATATAGGTATGCCTATATACTAAAAATAATAAAGAGCACAAGAAGTTACTCCTTTCCCCTAAAGCAAGACAATAGTAGGAGCATTAGTTGACCCGAGGCATTAAAAGGTTGGGCTCTGATTGAGGGAGGCACATTCAGGACACACAAGGACAGTACTGAAGGGAGGGTGAGTGGAACATGTGTGCTCCTCTCAATGGTGGCCATCGTAGGGGTGCTATACAACACTTTCCTTTCTCTGGGATTCAGCCTCCTCTAGGTACCATGGCTTTGGCACACATCAGCCTGTCTTGGCAGCTCTGGGCCCAGGGAGCCCTACTGAGGAGTGGAGTGTCCCCCCAGCCCCACCCCAGCAGGAGAGTCAGGGCTGGAGGCACACCAGGAACCCTCTTGGATATCAGCAGTGTGGCTTTTCCAGCAAGACTCGGCCTCCTGCCCACCCTGCTGGGTTTTATCAGTTGGTACCCTTTGCAAGAACACGACTTACTGCTCCCAAATGCAGTGCAAAAAGCCACAGGTGAGCAGAGCTGCCTTACCTCCGCTTATCAGCTTGAGTGCATAATAGTGCAATAGGATAGTGAAGTTGAAAATACCCCAGGGAGACCAAGTGCCTTCTTCCTCCTTCCATCAGGCTCTGAAAATACACACCAGCACCCCCAGCTGCCCGGGTGTCAGAAGGACAGGCACCTCATCTGGAAGGAAAGGACTGATGTAAAAAAGGGAACGAAGCCAGATCATACTTTCTGCAGAGCTAAAAACCTTCAATCCTCTCCCAAGCTGGGAGGAAACGCTGCCCACACTGCCAGATGGACATCCCAAAAGAGCTGGGGGGGGTTGACCGACGTGTTAATGCTGCATGGGGTAAACTTGGGAGAAGAACCACCAGTGGAAGAGAAGATGCTGGATTCCTGCTAGTGCATTCTCACTATACACTTTCCTGGCTCTTACTCCATCAGTGCAACCCCCAGTGATGGAACAGCAGCATCCCAGACCCAGCTGCTTGAACTCCCGTGAGGCAGCAGGTAAGAGAAACCTCCCCCTTGGCTTTGCATGCTGCTACTCCTGTGGAAGGATGGGCTGGAGACAAGGAAGAGGAGGTCCAACTATACTCATCTCCAGACAGGACACATCTGTGCCATGGCCCCTGCCACTCCTTGGGAGCCTCCTTCCTTGCCAGCTCACATCACTGTTAGGGAAAATCTCTCTCCTCCACGGGAGTTACAGCTCCAAATGTGGCACTCCAAGTGTCATTGGCTCAGCCACTTTTTCCAGGAGAGAATTCTTTCCCCTCACCCTCTGGAGACAGGTAGCACATCACTGGGTACTCTCTCCCCCCAGATTACGATCAGGAGTTGAGCGTGAACACAGACAGTGTTTAATAATGTCTTGTTCTGCTGGATCTTACACAGTCATTAACTCTATAAAGAGATTTCAAGTAAGATTACATTTCTCGAAGTACGAGATGTACCCACCAGCCTTCAGACTATCAGGAAACCAGCTGGTTGGTTAAGAAATCATAAGCAGTTCCTTTGTGCTGGGCTCAGACCCTGACCCCACAGCCACATCTGTCTGGAAACGCACCATGATCATCAGCCCTGAAGCCAATTAGACAGGTAATTTGTCCCTGAGCTGAGTGTGGAATGGCTGGGGCTGGAGGCTGTGCGCTCTTCCCCCAAAGACTGGATTTACTGGCGTTTGAACTTGGCATTCTTCATGAAAAAAACCCTTCCCTGTTGTTATTTTTTTTCTGATAAAAATCCAGTTATTACTCTTGAGTGTGGCCCTTCAAAACAGAATCACAGAATTGTTTAGGTTGGAAAAGACCTTCAAGATCATTGAGTTCCACCATCAACCTAACTCTACAAGTCCACTGCTAAAATCACGTCCCTCAGCACCACATCTACATGACTTTTAAAACATCAGGTATGATGAATCATGCACTGCCTTGGGCAGCCTGTTCCAGGGCTTAAGAACCCTTTCAAGGATAAAATTTCTCCCAATATCCAATCTAAACCTCCTCTGAGGTAACCGGAGGCCATTTCCTCTTGTCCTATCAATTGTTCATGTGGAGAAGATCCCAACCCCACCCGGCTCCCAACCTTCTGTCAAGGAGCTGTTGAGAGATGGAAAGTCTCCTCTGAGCCTTCTTTTCTCCAGGGTGAACAAGCCCAGGTCCCTCAGCTGCTCCTCACCAGACTTGTTCTCTAGACCCTTCCCAGCTTGTCTTTCTCTAGATATGCTCCTTACCTGGACACCCAAATCACGCTGCAGAGGCTCACTGGCACCCACCCGAGCAGTGACAGCTCTGCTGTGGGCACCCTTTCATCCCTGCCACTATGTGGCTGTCAGACACCAGCTTTGAGCATCTTCCTGAGAAGGGGCTACATTACACGTCTAAAAACAAAGCCTCATAACTGAACTGCCCCAAAGCTCCTTGTCTGCGCACCTCTAGGTATGCAGAGACCCTGCAGAAGGCAATTAGCACTTCCCTTTAATTAACAGCTGCTGCAAAACAAACCCTGAGGTGGATGAGCACCCTCTACCTCCTGCAGGTGGTAACACCCAGGGGCCACTGCTTGGCAGCCGGCACAGGGGACGAGATAGAAAGTGCCTGAGCCAACCTACCAAAGCCACTGAAAGTGTGGGGGGCGGTTCAGCTTCAGACTGGGTTTTGGGCTATTTAAAGGCTGAGCAGGAGAAGACAGCCCATCTCGCAAGCAGGGCTGTGGCCCACAGTCCCTGGGCGGTGGGTGCATCCCTTTCATCCACTCTTTATAGCAAAGCACTGTGCAAATTATTTCCCACCAACAGCTCCCAGGACACCAAGAAGCAGCTTTTTGGTCCTCCCCGTTAAATCCAGCTCCCCGAAAGCACCTTACCCTGCTGCTGGAAGCCGGGAGCAAGGCTAGCTTGATGCACAACCCAGTGGGACCAGTTCCCGAGGCACAGGAACTCGTGGGTCACCCAGAGCTCTGCCTTTTCCTCCTCCTCTCTGGGCTTTTATCCTCCAAACTCTCCCGCAAAGGCGGCCCGCGGAGAACGGCCTCGGCACGGCGGCTCACGCAACCGCTAGCAATTACTGTTATTATTTTGGGGGCATATGGAATAACGCCGAGCCCCGGAGCCTCCCTCCGCTCTGCCCGCACCGCCCAGAGCCCTCTGCTTGCTGGTGGGGCCGCATCCACCCTGAGCTCCGCGGGGAAAGCCCCTGGGGCTGGGGGGACGAACACACAGCCCCGCTCCTGGGGCCGCCTCCCCCGGCACTGTCACCCCCGGGGGCTGGTTTTTGAGGGAGAAATGGCACATTCAGAGGGACCGCGCCAGGGGCAAAGCGAACCCTGGCCGCTCTGGCGGGCCCGCACCGGTGCGCGGGGGAGGCGGGGCGAGAGGGGAGCCCCTCCCCTGGGGAATAATAATAATTATTAAATTGAAATTAAAATATTAAAACTCCGAAAACTCGGTGATCAAAGGGAAAAGTTGCAAGCGGCAGGAAGGGCGCACACCTCGCGTTCCCGCGGGCGGCGTCCGCGGAGGGGCC
>JANHGL010021744.1:0-27871 GCA_024611195.1 Ceyx melanurus | reverse complement strand
TGAATAAAACTGTATCATATATCATTTTCAGACATTTAGGTTAAACTCTAAAGCAATGTCTGAGTAGGCTGAAATAAAAGCTGCTATTTTGATATTACTTTTCCATTTTTAGCATGCATTTTTTAGGTGTGTGTATAAATCTTTCATGTTTAGATCTGGATATCAGCCTGGTTAATCTCAGGTA
Organism: Ceyx melanurus; assembly: GCA_024611195.1. Lineage (NCBI taxonomy): Eukaryota > Metazoa > Chordata > Aves > Coraciiformes > Alcedinidae > Ceyx > Ceyx melanurus. Next base: position 27,687 of record JANHGL010021744.1, on the reverse strand, counting down.
AAAATTAAGGAGCAAAACCCAAATAGACAGACCTCTCATGGGGTCTTTGTGGTTTATAGAGCAGTGGGCTCTGGTGGGGCTCAGACTGAGAAGATGCTGCAGAACCCTTCCAGATGTGGGAAACACTTGGTCCTCACTGCAAACACTCCCTGTGTGCTGAAGCTTGGGCAGCTGCTACCAGTCCAGGGTCGTCTGGTTTTGCTGTGCCCACCTGCTGCTGTCCTGGAGACACAGGGTGGTGTTCTACTCAGCCTGACAGGCTGTTCTAAACTGCATTTAATAGCATGCTTTTGCTGGCTGGAGGCTCAGAGTGGGGATTTCTGTCAGCCCCTAGGCAGCCCCAGCAGTGGATGCTGAAGTGGGGAGGATTGCTGTGTGGTGTTCAAGGCAGCCCTGGTGGAGCTGGCAGGCACAGGATGGCTTGGCCAGGCAGCCAGCAGTGAAACCAGAGCTGTGTTTTAGTGAGGTCTGATGGCTGCTCATAACCACTAAAGGCTTTAGCATTAAAGAAATGATAGAGTCCTAATCAACGTTTTATAGCTACAAACCAAATTTGGATTTAGGGAGATGGATGCTATGAAAGCATGAAAGTACAATGTGTTCTTGAGGTTTGACAGAAATTTGTTACTTAACTAGAGAAGAATTGTCTCGTTGCATAAAAATGTTCTTCTGTTTCAAGGCAAAAATGAGACTAGGAAAAATGAGTTGCTAAGTAGAGTTCTTTATATTAATATATATGGTTTAGACTCATTAAAATCAGTGAAATCTCCTCAGTTTTGGTAACCAGTGTGGTTTTGTCCCCTGTGTGGTAAGTAGCCAAAGAGCAATCTTGTGAGAACTGAACTATGAAGAGCTTTCTGCTCCCAGTCCCAGGTTCCACTGTCTGCAGCAGATTCCTTACAAACTGTGGCCAATGACCCTATTGTTGGTTCTTCTGTCTTCTCTGGAGAAGACAGAATATTAATATTATATTTTTTTTCATATAAAATAGATGCTATCAACTGGAATCACACAGATCATTAGCTAATGACAGTTAAAAAAGGAAAGCCCATGTCAGAATGTGGAGGATTTTTGCACCAGCTTGTAGCTGTTCAGCAGGACATACCTGCAATGGAGCCAAGCAACAACTGGGAGACAGGCTGAGTGAATTTTGAGTTGTGATAGGCTTTATGGTCATCTGGAGGCTGTATAGAGACAAAAGTCTTCCTATTTTCTTCAGTGAGAATAGGATTACAGATGCCAAAAGGCCACCCGTGCAACAGGGTGGGAAGTTGAAGATTTTTGAGCTCTGGTTCCTATTTAAGTTCTTTGTCACTCTTCTCCTTTTGAAGCCTGGCCCTCTGCAAACAACTGCTAGTAATCTGAAGTTGAAATCTTACAAGCTGAATTTCTCATGTGTGTCTGTGAAAATATTGTCTTCTGTGGTTCTCCAAGCACAAAAGATGCCAGAGTTTGGCTTTGCACAGTTTGGGACTCTCCCCACCTGCATGGTTTGCAATCTCCCAAAGCATCTTTCCCATTCCCTTGACCATCCTCCTTATAAATGACCTGTTAAAAACTCAAAAAAAATTGTCATACTGGGGAAAGCTGCCTGACAGCTCTTTTATAGACTAGCAGAAGTCTTGTATTTAAAACCAGGCAAAACCAAAGCCAGCCACCCTGGAAAGTTAAAGGGGCTGAAAGAGAGCACTCCTGGAATCAAATGGCAAGTCAACTGTGGTAGCTGTTGGATACTTAAACCTTTACTGGAGTGCTGCTTGTTGTCTCCCAAATTGAGAAGTCTAACCTTAGGCTCCTGCTCATGAATGATTTGGCATAAAACTCTTCTATTGTTGATGTCCAAGACTGAGTTTGTTTGGGGATTGTCATTCCTGAGTTCACAATGAAATGCTCAAGTAAGCAAAAAAAAATAATCTCTTGTGCTAATGGAAGAATCTGCAGAGTCAGGTAGCTCTAAAGTAAATGTATGAAGGGAATATATTAAAAAAAAAAAAAAAAATTCCATTTGTACTAATGGAAAATCAGTAGAAGTCTGAAAGCAGTTATATTCAGTGAAGTTTCTGCATAAAGAAGGATAGAAAGCAGCAAATACTTGCATTTGAAAGTGGTAGATGACACTTAAAACCCCTGTTTATTTCTGACTTTCTTCCCTCCCAGCACATTTACACTGTTCACTTTTCCAACCTGTGTTTTCAGAGTGCTTTCCAGTCAACTTTTGAGGGAATATATAGAATATAAATGTCAAGTGTATCCTCTGGCACTTTGGCTTTCCAGTGTTTTTCTTTCTGAAGTTCTATTTACCAGAGTATCATGAAGATGGTTCTTAGAATGTGTCTTGTGAGCTTCCTGGATTTTCTTTCTGGCTTGTTGTGGTTGACTACGAAGCTGGGACAGATAAAATCAGAGCATTAATAGTTGTTTTGCTGGAGCAGTGTTGAGTGTGCTGCTTAGATAGAGAACTGTGGTTTTGCATGCAGAGAGTTTGTGGTCTTCCAGTGTCCAAACTGAAATTAATGTTTTCTTAGCACAGGACCTAGATGATACATAACTGCTGAGTGTTCATTCAGGTTTTTTTCCCTTGAGATGGTGAGGGATATGAGTAATTTATAAGTTTAATCTATATTTTTTGTAAGTAAGGAAAGCCCAAAATCCCATTTGAAAGAGTGTAAGCAATGGCTGCTCTCTCCTAGGTAAGTACAGGTCAAATCTGGTTAATAACGGAGTTTTGCTGAGAATTGGAAAAAATGCACATTAGGGAATGAGAATGAGTATCAGGTTAATTACTTTCTTGGTAATTTTTGTTATTTTTAGTTAAAAGAATGTTGCCCTTTCTGTCCTGCATGCACATCTTCCTGGCAAATCCATTGTCCTGGTGACCCATGAAAATTGCCTTTTTCATTGGTGTTTGCTGCTTCTGGATAAATCTCCTTTGATGTACCCATGGTCCAGAAGTTCACATGAGCTTAAGACAGGGCTTGTCAAACATATGTTCAGTCAGTGCTTGGCTAATGTTTTTCTGATGGAAAAGTTCTGGCTCCTTTTTTTAGAAACAATAGGAAAAAATCTATGGGAACAGTTAGCTTTTTTATGACTGGCTTTGAAGATGTTACATGACTTGTTTCTTCATTTTAGCCTGCCCCTCTGGAGTTAGGAAGTTGCTAAGTTCTGACTTTTATTTTCTCAGTTCTGTTGAGAGTGGTGTATTAAGCTTCACAGAGCTACTTGGGTGTTTTCTTTGCATGGCTAGCTGAAGAGTTGTCAGTAGTTTAAAAATACAACTTAATGCTCCAAAATCAAAATACATGAACAAGTGCTGTATCCAAGGAGTCAACAAAAAAAAAAGTTATAGACAAATGATGTACAGAACAACCTTTTTGACCTTAAATCATTGTATTTCACCTAGAATTACCTTGTTATACATAACTGAAAACAACATCGTTTTAAGGTACCGTGTTTCTATACACAATAAGAAATAATCTAAATTAATAATGTGGTAATTTATGACCTGGTGCAGTCTCCACCTAGACACTTCTAGGCTGAGCCATGCAATTAACACAGCCATATAGTTAAATTGATTTATTTTTTCAGTGTCTCAGCAGTAGCAACTGTTGGCAAGAGTGTCTGTGCCCAGTTTTATTTCAGAAATTATGTCTTAAATGTCTTATTTATCCAAGACCTTTTTTTTTTATGGACAGATTTGTTTACCTTCTTTAGGGTTTGAGATGTTTGAAGTTCTCTGTGTTCAGCTGGTGAATTTGGAGGCAGCAATGGTTATAAAGGAGGTTATAAAGAAAGAAGAATGACCATTAGTGTGGACAGTGTGGCTTGGGAAAGTGTCACAAACACATGTGACACCATGCTCTGTTTCCCTCTTTTCTACAACTTCTTTGAAACCAAACATGTTTTACTGCTGTTCCTCTTGTCAGAAGCAGAGTTGGTTTCTCATATCATAAAAGGAAGCAAACTTTTGTTTTGTTTTGCCAGTCACTTTTTTAAGAGTTCCTCTGCTTTTCCAGCCTTTAATCTGTATTGTACTGCTATGTTTGTGTCACTCTTGGCATGTTTCAGAGTGTAGTGGATGAATTTGTTTAGAGAAGCAGTTCTTTTATTTGCCTTTGTGTCTCTTCAGAAATACAAGAGTGGGCAAAATGTGTCAGCAGAAGCAAGCTGAATGATCTGACAGACAAACTCTTGCTGCTGGAAGAAAAATACCATTCAATTGAATTGTCATTTTAAGGATAGCACTGTGTGTATTCATTTATATATTGTAGAGTGGTTTGGGTTGGAAGGGAGCTCCAAAGGGCATCCAGTCCAGCCCCCCTGCACTCAGCAGGGACATCTCTCACTAGCTCAGGCTGCTCAGAGCCTCCTCAGCCTGGCCTTCAGTGTCTCCAGGGATGGGGGCTCCAGCACCTCTCTGGGCAGCCCATTCCAGTGATCCAACTTAAATCTACCCTTCTCTAGCTGAAAGCCATTACCCCTTGTCCTGTTGCTACAAACCCTTGTGAATAGACCCTCCCCTGCTTTCCTACAGACCCCTTGCAGGTACTGGAAGGTTGTAAGGTCCCCCTGGAGCCTTCTCTTCAGGGTGAACAGCCCTAGTTCTCAGCCTGTCCTCACAGGAGAGCTGTTCCAGCCCTCTGAGCATCTTTGTGACTCTCTGGATGTGCTCCAGCAGGTCCCTGTCCTTCCTATGTTGAGGGCTCCAGAGCTGGACACAGCACCCCAGGGGAGGTGAGAATATCTTTAGTTTGCAGAAGGCTGTTGATGTTGAAGAACTTAAAAGTGGTGGTTGTGAAAGATGTGTGGCCTTGTTTATATGGGAAACCTTTCTCCTCTGTCTCTACCTGTTTAGATGGTGGTTTAAACACCACAATATTGCACAAGGCCAACACAGGCACTGCTTAGGGGAGTGTCTAACTGAGGGTTTGTTGTCTCTAAAGGCAAGGAGCTGCAACTTCTCAGTATAGCAAAGGTGTAAATGTAGCCTGGGGAGTGGAGGCAATATGGAGTCAGGAACCCCAGCAGCTGCTGTGTTAGTTAGTTGAGGATCAGATGCTATTTAATTTAAAGTCTAAACTATCAAACCACTTGCATAGATAAATAGGTGGCCTTTCAAAGGGCAGGTTGCTGTGTGGTATAATCAAAGCCTAACTCCTGATTTACAGGCATCCAGACATTGTGGTCACTCTTAAAATGTCAGCAGGCGTTTTACACAAGCAGAGTCAGTGTGTAGAGAAGAGCAGCAGTGGTTGGGCTGCATCATCTGAGTTTGCAGAGCTTACTTCTTCAGGTAAGGAGCAGTTATGTTAGAGAATCAATGAGGACTTTCTGCCATGCAATGGCAGTACTTTGCTGTGTACTTTATACCAGCATCACCAGTTCTGTGCTGTGCTGTGTCCAAGAGCTTGGATAGTGGTGTGGTAGTTGGGTGTGTTGCTGGGAAATTCACTGCTTGCTGCAGCTGTTGCCAGGGGATTTTGTTTCTGATTCTTCTTTGTGCTCCGGGTTGGGCTTTTGTTTTTTGTTTATTAGTTTTGACAAGAAATCATGGGCAAATCCCTGTTCCTGCCAGAACCTTCTTTGTCAAGGCATTTGATGTTACTTAGCTGGTTGTGAGCATAGTGCAGTTCTCTGCTTTTCCTTTTCCCTCCTCCCACTCCTGCAGCTGCTGCTGAAGAGGTGCTGAAATTCTGGCTGCCTGAGTGGCTTGGGTCTGGGTGATGCTGTGCCAGTCTTTGTGATTATTGTGTTTTAAAACACATGAAGCATCAGCTGGGCTGTTTCATATTCATTATAACAGCTTGGCAAACAATTCAGATGAATTAGAGGGAAAAAAACCCCAAAAAATATTTTTGAAAACTAGAATAAGTATCAACATTTTGGGAGATGCTTTGGGAGATGCCAAGAGAGACTAAATGTCTGTGATAAAACAGTTCTGTTGCTGCATCTCCAAATGCAAAAACCATGGTGCTAATCTGGTGCTGTCTATAAAGAAACAGAGGTGCTGACTTGCCTTCTGGATTTGAGGAGATGAATTATATAAACTCCATTAAATGGTGAACTAAGAGCTAATACTTTCATTAAAGGATTAGTAGAAGTTGGTGTGGAATTATCTGACAGCTAATTTTTGTTTTAAAAATAAAGCTGATTCATCACAATGGAAGTGTTTTGGGGAAACATTTGTTTTGACAACTCTTCATCAGGCTGTCATTCTGGTTCACGTGGTTGGAGCTCTGTTGTAGTAATTTCACAGCAGCTTGCTGTACACTGGTAAAGTGGGTGAGGGTTTTCAGCTGTGGTAGTGCTGTGATTTCTGTGTTCTGTTTCTATCCAAATAATTCCATTTCCAATGTTACTGTCAAGTGTTAGTGCAGTGATTACCTGTAAACTTTTGTTTTATTGATTAGTCAGGCTAGGGTGAGAGCAAAACACTCCCTTTGCTGCCCTTTCCACATCCCAGTTCTCTTTCCTTTGCCAGCTCTTCTTTGTTCAGTCACTATGGTCATGCTGCCTCCAGGGAAGGTAGGAGTAATGCTTGTCTGGGTCACCAGACTTCTAATACCTGCCTTGCAGGTCCTACAAGGCAAGAGGGTGCTAAAAATATAGAAAAGGGGAAAAAAAATTGATAGTTTTTTTTTTTCCTTTGTGACAGGAATAGAGCAGCTGAGGAGAGATGAGGTCTCCTCTTGTCAGAAGTTGTAGCTTTCTTTACAGGCTGACCTGTATAGCCTGGGTTGTAAGTTCTGGTTATCACATAGGAATTATCTGTTCACTATTTTCAGAGGCAACCTTTTGGAAGAGTTACTAAGCTGTCTTAATGAGTTTTCTACCTTTTGCTCCCTGGTGTTTGCTCTCTAAGGTTGTTACACATTTTAAGATGCTTTTCAAGCTCTGTGTCACCCCTATTAAAGGTCTGATTTTCATGGTGACATACCAAAGTTCACACTACCAAACGTAGCAGCATTTTTCTTTACTACTTGTCAAAAGCTATGTCATTAAATTGCAGCCAGCAGGCTTTTCATTCTCCCTGTGATTTGTTCCATCTTTTGTCTGAATACTAAGCACCTCACTTTGTGACAGTCATATTGGAGATGCAAGGAGGAAATACACACAGTTGCTTAACAGACCCTTGTTATTAGTTGGTAGATATTCTTACTTCGTAACCTTACAGCCCAAGATGCATTCTTGCTTCTACAAGTGGGATCAGGATCAGCTTTTCCATACTCTGCATGCTTGGTGTCTCTTACTACCTCTGCCAATGTGGTTAAAGTGTGCAAGAGCTGGTGATGTGTGTCAATTCATGCTTCATCCAGTGCCTCTGTTTTTGTTAGGCTTCAAAACATCCAGCTCCAACCTGCCTCTCTCTTGAAGACCACGTTTTCTTAATCCCAGTGTTCCCAGAGAAACTTCCATTGTGCCACCCACAGAAAACTCCAGTAGAGTAGTTAAGACTCCCCTGAAGAAATTCACTCTCTGTATCTTAGTTTCTTACACTGTTGTCATCACTTCTGTGTATTGCTAGAATAAACTCTGCCCTCTAATTTCTCCATATAGTTTCTTTCCAAAGATATTTTTGTCCTCAGTAGTAATTCCAAACTTTTTTTTTCTTGTCAGCTACAAAACATTATTACAATGCACAATTTTATTACAATTAAAGTCAGTTCAGAGCAGAGTACTTGTCAATAAAGCAGATAAAAGTCTTTGGCAAAATTGGATAACAAGCATGAAGGGATTACTGTTCATGACTTATAACAAAAGAAACTATTGTTATCTGAAGTAGACCACGGAATGGACAAGCTAAATTGGACCTGATATGAAAAGAATAATTTAAATTTAGAGCAAAATACTTTTTTTTTTAACTGTACATAGATAGTTTTCAGAAATGATTGCACTTGAGGTTTGAGTGCATCCCTGATGTACATAAACCCAGCTCTTGGGAAAAATATTCATACATAAGCACACATAAGCTGAGATTTCATTTTATTTTGTTACAGGTGCTGTATATATATCTATATTATAGATATAGAAAAGGTATCTGTTTGTTTTTGAGTTGCTTTTTTTTTCCCCTTATGCTTGCTTTACATATATTAGCATATAATTTACTGTCTATGTGGTTAGTGTTTTGTTTGCCATCACAGCTGGTTTTGCAGGTTAAATACAAAGAATGTTGTGTTAAAATATTCTGCAATAGTTGTATGGGTTTTTCTGTAGAAATGCTCCAATGATTGTCTTCTGCAGGAGAAGCTTTGAGTTGGACAGAGTTTAGAGAGAAATGCTAATGACTTGGAATTAAAGCTTTTTAAATTTATTTTTAACTTCAGAATTCCAGGTGCATAAATACTAGAAGTGTAGTTTCTATAGGATGCAGAGCCACTTTCTCCATAGAAAGTAAATTTGAGTATTTGATATTTCAGCTGTTTAAACTGGGAATGGAAAAGTGATCTTACTTCCTTTATTGCTGCAATTTCTAACCCAGAAAAAGATTGAGTAAAGTCTCAGACAATCTCAGTTAGCTGACAATAATATTTCAATATAAAAATGCAGGTGTGTTTATTCCAGCTCAGTGTGAAGCCTTTGGCTGATGTGCAGGTCACATTTAGGGGGCTTTTCTAAATGAAAACTCAGTGAAACTTTCTTCTTCAATAAAAGCCAAGCCTAACTAAATTTATTTTTATTTTTACCCTCCATGGAGCAGTCTCTCCTCTCGTTATTGTTTTCTTGTGTTAGTTGTGTATTGAACATCATGTAGCTTTTGATGGGTTACAAAAAAATGCCTTTTAAATTTAGTAGTATGAAAAGGCTACTTGGTACATGCTGCTTTCTTTGAGGAGAGCAATCAGTTTAGGGAGTCTAGTGGATGATCAAAGTATAGAAGAAAAGACAAACAAACCAGCACCACACCAGTGAAGGCAAATAAAGGCATTTCAGAAAAGCTGAAAGGAATGGTTTGCCTGCATGTGCCTTACTGAGGGCATCAGTTTGGTTTCCATATCAACAAACAAATCACAAGGACAGGAACTGCACTGAAAATGTTCTTAATTCCTACATGACTTCATTTAATAAAAAAAAAAAAGGAAAAAATCTTGGGTGCATTAAGAAGAGTGTGGTCCAGGGAGGGTCTTCTCAGAGGTTCTTCAGGGAGGTTCTTCTGAGAGGCTCCTCAGCCCCAGAGATGTGGCTCAGCTGCTTTCCTGGCCTCCAGAGAGTCTGTGGAAGACTTGGTTTGTTGGTGTGGGGTTGGTTTGTTTGATTGTTTGTTTTGAAAGCTTCTCCAAACCACCAGCTGGTTTGTTTTCCTCTGCTACTTTCTTGTTTATAGTTGAAGAATCAAGGTAGGTTGGAAGGCAAAAATTTTTCCTTTTGTTAATTTTTCCATCTCCTGTTACATTAAGTTATGGTTTAGTTTTCTGTTGGTTTACCTGCCACTAAAAGTCTGGCTGAACTTCACACGGTCTGGTGTATTACAGCTGGAGTGATTCCCATGTGAAGGGCTGGCTGAAGCCTTCCAAAGCACATCTGCATTTTGCTTCTATCTTGCAGTCAGCTAGGCCCTAGGGATGGTGTTAAACAGGTACCAAAATTGATGTTTGAAATACTGATTTTCAATGCTGTTAAGCTCTCACAAGCTTTATTTGCTGCTTGCTCCAGGAGAAACCAGAAAAACTACTTCTGTGTTGTTAGAACTTTTGTGTCGGGAGATAGCAAAGGTTAATTTATAAGGTCAAGGAGCAAGGAACCTTTCCACCTGCTCAAACAATTGCAGCTCTTCCTTTGTGAGGATCTGGCAAAAATAGCTGCTGCTTGTGTTTAATGAACCTCTTTTTTAGCTTGGGGTCTGTGACTAAACAGGCAGCTGTATGGACATGGATCCTCAACACATCCCTGGGTGTTTCACAGTTAACTCACATATTGCTTCCTGGGGACTCTCAGAAATGTCTCGGTGAACATGAAAAACAATCTCTCACCCCTGTTTTTCTTGTCAGCTTGCTCAGCATATTGTTTAAACTGGAATTCCTGCAAACAGACAGAGGGATGGATGAGAGATCATTTTGCATACCAACTTGTTTCTTTCTATTTACAAAATGATCATATCTTGTAGGTTTGTGCTTCCATGTGGACTTCTTAAGAATGATTTTCAGTGTTTCTGCCAAGGTATTAGTTTTCACAAGCCCTAAAAAGATCTCCACAATCTTATTCTGGTTTTGCACTGTGGTGTTGATACTGAGCTAGAAACAAAGTGTTGGCTTCTGATCACTTCTTTTATCCCTTATTTTAGAAATTAATTCCAAGAAAATGGAAGGCCTGGTGATAATTCCCTTTTTCCTGCTAGATGAGGTCTGAATAGTAGACTAAGTCAGATGTAAAGTGGAAATCCTCATCATACTGGTTGGAGGTGGGTCTTTTCCTGATGGCCAAGGGAAGTGAAGCCACTTGCTTAAAAGTACTGTCACTGGGATGGCCTCTTCCTCTTGAAGCAACCAGTATAGAGCATACTGGGAAGAACATTCATATATCAGAAACAGTAGAGGTTTTTTGTCTGATGTATGTCTCAATGCTTCAGCCAGCTGTGTCTAGCTGAAATGAGAGACTGCAGCTTTATTGGGAGCCTGGGGACTCCTAAAACCCTTTAAGACCAGGACATTCAGTGTGTTAAGATGTTGGTAGCTCACTGCTTAGCTCTCACCATTCCCCACATTACTGTGTGCAAGAGTGATGTGCTACAGGCAGCTGAAACGATACGTAGGATAAGTTAATTCACACCAAAAAATGGTCTTGAGTGCACTGAATGTTAACATAAATTATTGCAGAGCAGCTTTGAAAATGACAAGCAACGTCCAGGCTTCCTTGGAAGCAGTGCAGTTCTCGACTAGCTAAGAACATCTTTCATGTTTATCTTGATTGTGTCCCAAAGGGATATTTCTTCCTCTCTTTTATAAAGAATTATCTCTATATTTAATTTATGTGCCTTTTTTGCTTCTCTTGGAGGGCTGGAAATATTTCCTGAATTTTGCAATCAGTTGAGAAAGTATGAAAAACTAAACTGAAAATGGTGGTAGTTTTAGTCCTCTCGTTTGAAACCTCATTTGATGTATCATTCAGTTCTTCTGTCCTGCTGGATTGCAGCTCCCATCCCTCTGGGTACCTGCCTCAGGCAGTTCCTATAAGGACACCTGAACAGTTACTTGATTCCAGTGTCTCCTCTTAAACTTCTGGAGGGCCATGAAGGTTGTTTCTTCTCAAGTCAAGAGGTGTTTTTGATAGCCACACTCATATTTACTGTGCATCATTTTCCTGAGCTACTCCAGCACCTCTCGTTTACCTTTGTATTTCTTCATTAGATGAGTGCCAGTCCTTCCAGTGCTGGAGCTGGCTGCACTGCACAGGGATCACTGCAGAGCTGATTAGCTCCACAGGGGTTGCTGCACTTCTGAAACCTTTGTGGGCTGTGAAGTTTGGCTGCTGTTTGGGTCCCCGTAGAGCCCGGAGGTTCTTAGGAGCTGAAACGAGCATAATTGCAAAGTTGGAGCATTCACTGTGAAGGGCCTCACCAAATAATTGGCTGTCCCAATTAAGCAGCTGCTCTTCCCACTGAATAATGCTCAGGAAGGTAAACGATTGCCTGCCCTGTAAGATGTCCCAATTAACTGCCTTAAAATCAGCTAAGTGTCGCATGGGGTATCCCAGTTCAGTGAATGAAACAGTTGCCTGGGTCTCAATGGGGGCTGGTGTTTAATGACACTCCTGGCAGGAGCCTGGTTTTGTGTGGGGTAGTGGGGCTGAAAGGAGCCCCACCAGTGGTGGGGAGCAGCCAGGATCAGAAAGTTGCAAAGCTGATGGGTGCTGGCGATGAATTTCTCTCCCTCTGTGCATACTGTTGGAAACCACTGATAAATTACAGCCTTGGATCCTGGCATTTGTACTCTGCATGCTTTTTTTCTGTGTACATGGGGTATTCTGCCATCAGCATGCCTACACTTTATGAGCTTTGTAGAAAAGAAGCTCTGCTACTTACTATATTTGTTCATCACACAGAATGGAACCAAGAAATGTTGTTTCCTCTCTTTTTTTTGGCTGTGTCAAAACCTCTTCTTTTGGGGCAAATCAAAACTGTGAAGTTACAGCTCTTTAGCTCATATGATTTCTGATGCCTCTTAAAGGGGGAGTTTTATTGCCTGAGTTCACCTTACCTACCCAAGATGTAAAAAGTTAACTTAAAGCAGGGTTACAACAGGGACATTTCTCCCAGCTGCTTTGCTCCATTCTGCTCATCCCCTCAGTCCCCAGGACCCAGTGCCAATCCCAGTACTTGCTGAGCTGTTGCAGGAGAGGGCCAAAGTGCCCAGAGAAGGAAGAGACAGCAATAGAAACCTACACCCTGCCTGAAAGTGGAAGTGTTCATGGAGCTGTGCACTGCAATGCCCAGGCCTGTTCCTGGAATCCAGTTTCCTCTGTGGATACACCAGCCCTGTACTGGAAGGAAAGATAATCTGCAAGGAGCTCCTTAAAAGCACTATTAGTGAAGGAAATGGCCATCAAGCTATAAACTGCTTTGCTGCAGCACAAAACAAACCTGGCTTTCCAAGGGAAGCAGTGCCCTTGATGCCATCAACTGGAACATGGATTTTTCCAAAGACTTATTAACAGAGGCATTAGCCCCACAGGCTTTCAGGCAAAGTGGAGGAAAACAAACAGGTGGTAGTGGAAAAAAAACCCCACAACTATTGGACAAATGAAGCAGGGGTCACAGGGGGTGGTTGGAAATGTCACTGAATCTTAAAGCCAGTTCTGTGTGCACATGTCCTGCTCTGGCAAATTAAATAGGGCTGGCTTTGTGAAGTCTGGGAAGGCTTTTCTGTGTTGCCAAACTACTCTTACCTGTTTTTGCTCAAGTAATTGCAGTGTGCATGAGAGGTGAGAGGGAGATGGGGAAGAAGATGAGACCTGCAGCAACTAATGAGCTGTTTTAGCCTGAAAAATTGGTCTAGCAGGGTGGTAAGAGCCTTGGAACCTATTAACCTTGATGAAGTATTTGGAAGTCTAGGACTCAACATCTGTGACAAAGAAAAGTCTTTTTAAAGAAGTGTAAAAGAAATGTTTCTGTTTCTCTCTTCTTTCTTACACATGCTGGCTGGGAAAATGCTGCCTGACTTTTTGCTGGCTTTTTTCAAGTATATAGCTTTCTTATTGGCCAGGTAACTTGCTACTGTGCTACCTGTTTTAAATTTTTTGGGGGTTTCTTTGTATTTTACTTCTCCCTGATGAAAAAACAGTTTCTCTGTAGCACTTGTTTATGTCTACAAAAATCTCACATGCTCTCTTCAGCAATCTGTGCTCTGTGTTTCAGACAGGCACGTTGCTCCACGAAGAATGACTCACTGGAGCTTGAATAGGGCAATATTTGTATTAATCAGCTACATTGCTGTCCACAGATAGAGCTGTGCATTAAAACAAACACGCTGTAGACATGAATTAAGGGGGAAAATATGACATGGAATTTCCTGACTTTTTAAAATTAAAAAAAATAATAAAGCTTTGCCAAGAATAACTTCATCTGTAAATGTTTCTTAAATGTGTTACACATTTGTTTTTCTTTAAAGGATGGGTGGCCAGGCCTCTTCACATGTGGGCACCATATAATGACATGTTGTGGTTGCCTGATGATCTGCACTAGTTTAAAGGGTTCAGATCTTTCCTGCTCTGGATTGTTTTGACTGAGCCAGGTTGGGGAGCACAGACTGGAGCAGGTATTCTGGCAGATGTCACGAGGGGATGAGAAGCAATTTTAGGACAGTAGCCTTCTTGTCCGTCCCAGCTGCAACAATAAAACAGAGCAAGCACCATGAGCACACTGTCTCATCTGTTTATATTGCATTTTTCTTCTGTTTAACTATGCATTCTGTTAACCACCCACAGAAGTAAAGCCATTTTCTACCTCCTGCAGCAAAAGGACAAATACTCTTCCCCCCTACTAGCCTCCAGCCATAATACAGGGATTTTCTTGCTTCAGCTCAAGTCTGAACTGCAACTACATGCTAAATAATGCTTAACCATGTGTCAGTCAGAGTGCTTTCTCTTGGAACTGATTGCAGGTTCATGTACTGGACAGACTGGGGAGAGGTGCCGAAGATCGAGCGCGCGGGGATGGACGGCTCGAGCCGCTCGGTCCTCGTTAACACGGACATTTACTGGCCTAACGGACTCACCCTGGACTATGAGGAACAGAAGCTTTACTGGGCAGATGCCAAGCTGAATTTCATCCACAAATCAAATCTGGATGGGAGTCATAGGTAAGAAGTTTTTGTTTGATATATGTAATCTGCTGCTTTCCTTAGAAGAGCTTAAGCAACGTCACCAGCAAACTGGTGCTATCAGCAACTTCTACACTTCCCTTTCCAAGCCTGCAAAGTTGTATGTGTTCCCTCTACCTCAGCAGCAGCCCCTTTGGCTCCTCTCTCTGTTCCTGTGCCTGTACATGCTCACACCTCCTGCTTTTTTCTTCCTCCTTTGCCATCCCTCAAACGCACCCATAGCTCCTTCCAGTCCCAGCATCACCCCCTGCTCCTGTGGCCCCTGTGCACTCTTGCTGGGTCCTGCAGCTCAACAGAGCATTCTGAGGCAGCTTATTTCAGCTGCTCCTCATGTCAGCTGGGTCAAATGCAGGGGCTTTAGGGGCACTCGTGTCTTTACAGGCAACCATTAGTGAAGGAAGACCTACAAAAGGTAAAAATGAAACTAACTTCATGATCCCTGCTCCCCTGAATGGTTGGCCAAAAGGTGCACCATGCATTGGGCTGTGGAAAGGCAAGAGGTGGATGCTGTACAGACACAGCTAGAGTGATCAAATAGCCTTGTTTCTGGATGATTAAGCTGACTATTTTTCACCACCACCTTTCCAAATCCTCTTTTAAGAGGATCACTTTTTTAGAGCCCCCTTCCATAAGAGCCAAGAGTGGAAGACATCAAGAGCATTATCATTGAGCAAATAACCTAACTTAAAACAGACCTTTTGGCTTATTTAGAAACTACTTGGTGGTTTCTCAATATTCAGACTGTTCTTCTATCTTTGGAAAGTAAGTTTAAGTTTTTTGCTGTTACCTAAATTTCTTTTGATTAAACCAGATTTTTATTTGTTTTGTTTTATTGCTGCACAGCGTTACTGGTTTTCTTGCTGCTTTACTGACTGTCAACATGTCTGGGAGAGTATTTATGCTTCAGGAAGCTAGAGTTATTGAAGAAATGGAAAGGACAATTGAGTTTTTGAAAGATGTATAGCTTTGTTAAAATACAGCATTCTAGATCTGAATAGTTTGGTAGCTTTCAGCAAAAAAAAAGCAGATTAATTAAGATTTGGTCTGTTGCAAGTTTTTTAGCATTGTGAGGTGGGAAGGAGTCTGTAGCAGATAAATGTGTTTGTAAAACCTTCATGTAAAACAGAACAACATGAGCTTTAATTGCTTCAGGGGAAGTGAGAAATAGTTAACAGGAACTAACATCTTTATATCAAAAAAGAATGTCAGGCAGTTCAAAGTAAACTGCTTTTGTGGTTTGGATGGTGAGAGAATATAATGCAAATAGGAAAATATTTTAATTATGTCACTGACTGTATTGAAGTATTGAGATTCAGACTCAAGTGGTCTAAAATTGGGAGTGAGTAGACAGGAAACATTCTTGGCACATGTCTACATCTGTAAGAAATCCATAACTTTTTGTTGTCTTTATTCCTGCAGTCTTGCTATCATGTCTCTAGCTGGCACAACACAGGAATTAGAATGTCAAGATCTCTGACAGAGAAGGACATTGCTATGCAGGGATGCTGCACAGGGGTCTGGAGAGTGGAGGAGTACAGCAGGAGGAATATGTAGGGGGAGAAACAAAGGAAGCCTTGATTTTTTAATATTTAATTGTATGATTTTGGTCCCCTCCTTGTCCAGGAGCTGGGTGAGCTCCCTTTGGAGCGTCACGACCAGGGAGCTGGCGGCGGCGCTCAGCAAAGGTGGGGGGGGAGTCAGAAATCCATGAGGAAGCCTCTCCAGCAGATTTTCCAGGGATGATGTGTCTGTCCTTCATTACCTGCTAGCCCTGGGACTTATTAGCCCCAGCTGCCCTGGTGATGGGCTCATTAGGCTGAGGAGGAAGAGCACAGAAGTTGGTGACTAATGCTCTGCGTCGGGCGGCGGGAGGAAGGAGCCAACAGCTTTTCGTGGCAGGACGTAAGAATTACAAATGAAACTGGTGCATAGAAGAGATGGGTTTGGTTTTTGCAACCCCCCCTCCCCCCCTTATCAGAGAGAACAGTTGCTTTTTGTGGGACTAATTAAACAAAACTGAATTGCAGACAGCTCTCCTGTGAGTACAGTACCCGAGATAGGTTGGCCTGCTAAGGCAGCTCTTGAATTAATTTTCTCTTCCTTTACCCTGCAGCAGCAGTTCTAATTAATAAGTTAACACATTACTGGCTGAAGGGAAATGCACTTACAAGGTCCCCCAGGAAGTGTTTGTGCTAATGAGATGGGTTTTGAGGCCACTGTAAGAAAACATACTTTCAGCAACTGTCAGAAAGCTGGGAAGCTCTTGCAAGGAGGTGAATGTCTTAAGTTTGCACTCAGGCATTGGTTCTTCTAGTTGCTGTTTTCAGGCATTGGCTTATGTCTGTCTGCCAGATGATTAGTTGCAGATTTGATGAAATACTAAGAATTCTGTGTCCCTGCATTTAGAAGAGTTTCTTTTTTCATTGCTTGCATCTAATGTGTGTGATGTGTGACACTGTTATATAATGCTGCCTTCTGTGGATATCCTGGTGTGTATTTCTGTGAGATAAAAACTGCTTCATACCCTCAAGCAGTGAAGAGGAGCTGGTCTGTGGTGAAAAGCCTATTTCAGTACCTCACCAGCACATTACAGACCAGTGCAGAAGATGACTAGTGCCCTAATTAAAACTGCTAGAGAAGGCTGCAGAAGCAGAATTAATTAGCTTGCTTGGACCCAGGGCTAGGGTGAATTTCTTGTTTCTTCCCCAAGATGCTTCTGAAACATAATGCTGGAAAGGTGAAGCTTCAAAATACCTGTGGTTGACTGTGACACACACTGAATGTGTAGCTAGAGTGACTAGGTCACAGGTCTCTGTGGTATTTATAGCCCTGAAATAAAAATACATTGTCTAGTGTGATTAGCCAAGGTACTGGTGGAGCAACTTCCATCTGCACTGGGCTCAGCCTGGTGTTTGCCTGAAAAGTGAGCCACAGAATGATTTCCCTTCTCACCAGTGGTTTTAATTCTGATTGGACTTTCCCAGCCTTTCATTGAAGGTGGGATTTAAAGTGTCATTGCTAAACCTACTACTTGTTACATATATTTTCTGGAAGCATGGCAGTTGCAGCTGAAAGTGGCAAAAGGGAAAGTACTTTGGTTGTAAAAGGCAGTATTGTAGCCCATGAGTTATGTTTCCTGTTTACTTTCTCAGGTAATTAGAAACAGACTGGTGTTCTGATAGGAAGAGTTGAACAAGCATTCAGGGTAAAAATCCAGCTTACTTTTCCAAGGTTGCTTTGCAAATTTTTCTCTTAGGTTGGGAGGAGAGGAAGCCTCTGAGGCAACTGGAGCTGCTTGCCCCCTTTGTGGCATCTTTGGTGTGGTGTTGAATATGATGAGCACTAAAATGAAGGGTCAAAAAATTATTTGTATTTACTTTCAGACTACAGTAGTCCCTTTTCTAGTGCTTGCTCTAACTTGTTTATTATTTGTTTCCTTTATAAAGTATTTCTTAGGCCTTTTAAACAGAGTAAGAATGGAACAAAGGTTGAATGGTTTTAAATTGGATCTACATTTTCTTCAGGCAGTACAAAACTCTTACTATAATAATTCTTCATTGTAATTGCATCTCTGCAATTGAGATTCTTTGGTGACTGGTTTGGAATTGATATTCCACCATGATTCTATAAACAGTTTATTTAGGAGATCATGATGCACAGCACAGGTGGAATTTAAATTGTGGAAGCAGCTTGTTTTCCCTCTCTTTTTATTTTCTCACCTTCCCTCTCTGCTGTCCTCTTGTATTTCCTTATAATAGAGGTAGGAATGTTTTCTATGTCAACTGCCATCAAGATTTTTAAGGCAAATTTGTGTGATTTTACACCTGGCACAGGGAATGTTATTTAAAGTTAGTGTGTGCTTGGTGTCATCTAATATATAGCAAATTTGTATGTTGCTGAAGCCCTAGAGATGTCTCCTGCAGGAATAATGTTATTCCTTATTCTCATCTCTCAGTTTCTTATCTCTGGTGTCTCTCTTTAACGAGACTAATGATGGGAGAACAGCAGTTTGAAGGCCCTGATGAGCTCAGTGGAAGATAATAGGATGTAGGATGCTTGTTCCAATCAGGCCATTTTTATTGCTTCTGTTCCATATGACAAATATCATTCATTTGTCATAAAGACTTAGTCTCCAAGCCTTCCATAAACCAAAATTACTCAAATCTGGAGGCATTTAGGGTTCAGCAGTGGTGCTGGTAAAAATGTTTACAGAATTAGAATGCCTTTATTCCTGGTATGAGAGTGTATTATGTCATTTTGCCTTCACTGTTTGGCTGGTAGGTTTCAGTTATAAATTATATTACAATAGTCTTTTGTAAGATGTTTAGTTGGTGCATTTAATTAGAAGCAAATATATACCTGACTCCAGACAGAGATAAGAAAAGATAGTATGTCCTACTTTTGAGAGCAAAAATATCAAGAAATAGAATATTTTTTTTGGAGTAGAATTGGAACACTAGAGTGACAAGTAAGGGAATGTATGTGATTTTCTTAGCAGCAGAAAAAAATAGAAACTTTAAAGATAATGCATCTTTTTGTAGAAGCTAAGGTGAAAGAGCAGTAATGACTGCAGTCTCTTTGTACTCAGAATCATTGGCAGAAGACACCTTCAAGTTTCTTCCTTTAATATACTCTTCTGTTATATTTTAACAGAAAGTATTTGGAAAATAAGAGCATTTTTGTCCTCTACCAAACCACTTCAGTTACCAACTTTTTTGCAGAAGTGATGTGTACAGTGTAGGGGGGAGTTCTCAGTGAGAAGGATGCTTAGGAGAGGGATGCTGATCTCCACTCTTCAGTGGGAGTGCATGTGCACCCATGCAGTGAAGAAATGCTCATGTAGATACTACTTGTGGGGCCTTGGTGTGAGCAAGATCTTGGTCCAGATGACCACCAGGGTCCTCTTCATAATGTGGTGTTCTATGATTCTAAATAAAATAACCCTAAAAATACTTAATTCCAGTTCTGAAGAACCTGAATACAGATAATTAGTTTCTACATCACAAGGACCTGGAAAAACTGTCTTCAGTAATGTTTGTGCTGCATTTTTGTGATGGCTAATGAGCATGTGTTTGTATATATACATAAAATATATGGGTATACTCTTTAATTTAGTTTATGAACCTGCAGACAGGCAGTGACCCACTTTTCTAAGAACTGATACCATGGCAGAAGATCAGCAGAACTCTGTTTAATGGCACTGCTTATAATAAAAACAATAGCTTAGCAATAATAAATAATGAATTGTGAAAAGTAACTTTAAGGATTTCTTTATGGTGAAACTATCTTCCATTCTTCTTCTGATGGCTCAAGAGAACTAACATGGGAGAGATGAATGATCTGCTAATTGACCAAATGCTGCCTCAGTCTGCAATCTGCTGGGGCCGAAAATGATGGAGATCATTGATCAGCAGGTAGCAGTCAGACCTGCATAAAATCAGCCTGCATTCTCCCCACTTGCCCAAGGTGATGCCCCATAGTTAGAGTTAGAAGGGTCCTAAGAAACAGCCTCAGACCTGTTGGCTTCTCTCAGCAGCAGCAGCGCCGTGGTGTTCCCCGGGCAGGTGCACTGCATTTGTTCCCCATAAAGTTCTCATGAACAGTGCAAAACCTGATGTCACCAAAGCTACACTCAGGCAGAACCAAAGCATGGGGATGTGTTTGTCACTCCTTTTCTTCCCCGTGCTCTCAGGCAAGCAGTGGTGAAAGGCTCCCTTCCACATCCCTTCGCCCTGACGCTGTTCGGGGACACGCTGTACTGGACCGACTGGAACACGCACTCCATCTTGGCCTGCAGCAAGCACTCTGGGGAGGACCTGAGGGAAATACACTCCAACATCTTCTCTCCCATGGACATCCACGCCTTCAGCCAGAAGAGGCAGCCAAATGGTAAGCTCCTCACTTGCTTTTTTTTCAACTGCAAGTTGGAACTGATTTGCCAAGACCCGAATGAATCTCCGCGTGGCAGTGGGTGGCTTCTCCGGAGCAGAGTGGGAAAACTCCCAAAGAGAAACCAGCTATTCTCTACATTGTTGGGGTTTTTTAAGTGTGGAAGACATCTCTTGCTTTTTTTTTTTTGTCTGCCTGCCACATTTATGCTGTTGTCATAGTCCTGTTTCATCTGCCAGAACTTGAGGCAACGTGGTGTTTTCATTTTACCCAAGTAGTAGTTCCTGAATGGAAAGTAGTGTTAATTTGGTAGATTATATTAAGCAAAACTAGCTCTGTGTAATAACCACTGTCTTAACCATTGTGTTAATTTACTGTGTTTGCATTTTGTTTTTATATATCCAACCTACTATGCATTCAGCACTGACATGCTGAACAGTTTGTGAAAATGAGAAGAGCAGAGCTGAAACAAGGCTCCTGTTTACAGCCAAGTGCTACTTCCCCAACCAGGGGGGAACGTTCCACATCCGTGCATTTTGGTACCATAAATACCCTGCTACTCAACACTTGGAATTAATTTTTTCTTGTTCTGTGTTTATCATTTCCTTCTTTAATCTGTGTTGCTGCCACAGATTCTACCACTCCGACACCGTATCTGTCTTAACACATGAGATGAGGTCATTCGTTATCAGAAGCATTAATCTGTGTGATTTATGTTTAACAGCTACAAACCCATGTGGAATTAATAATGGTGGCTGCTCCCACTTGTGTTTGATGTCTCCTACCAAGCCCTCTTATCAGTGTGCATGTCCCACTGGTGTGAAACTTCTTGAGAATGGAAAGACCTGCAAAGATGGTAGGCTTCGTTTTTAAAAATACTTTTAGATTAAGCACAAAGTACTTTTTTTTGGAGAGAAAGGGGTTCTTCCAGCTGCACTGTGTAATGCACTTCAGGGGTGGCAAATTGTGAACTCATGGCTGCTTTTGCAGTACAGATTAAAGGGATTGGAAAATGCTTCTAGTTTCCTAGAAAGAGGGGGTCTGGTGACTGAAGAGCAGGTTACCTCCATTTATAAAATTTAGGTTGCAATTCTGTCTCTGTGACTAATTCTCTGCAAGTTTTTTCAGGGGCTCTGTTGTTCCCTTTTCTTAGAGAAAATGATCCCTGCCTCCCTGTTGTCTCTCAAATGTTTCTAACACCATTGTTCGTGAGTCAGTATTTGGCTGATAGGGTTGTGCCATCAACCATTTATCATTTCTCTACCATTCATCATGCACACACACAACTGGAAACTCTTCACCTGCAGAGCTAGGCAGCTACATCTGTGTAGAGGAGCTGAAAAGAATGGCATGTTGTTAAAGGCATTCAAAGTGTTTCAGCCTTGGAACTCAAGATGTGGTCGATGCTGAGGGCTGCAAGCACTCACCCCAAACTGCTTTTAGTGTCTCTCTCACTGTGGGCTCATGTGTAAGATTTTAAATTGTTAGATTTTGCAGGTATCAGTGTTGAGACACTGTGCTTAACAGGATCAACATAAACTCAGGGAGACAATTGGGTCACCCATAAATAACCATCTTTTATGCAGATCATATCTCTATGATAAAGGTAAATGGAGGAAGAAACAGAAAGGTGCAGGAGAACAAGTTATAAATAGACTAAATGTACCCAGAAATCATTTTTAAGTTGTCATTTTATACTTTAAAAATTCTTTCAGGCTTGTCAGCTACTCTTCAGTGTTAATTTCATGGTATTTCATGCTCTGTGCTGATTATTTTTGTGTGGCTGTTTGTGTGTGTGTGAACCTTGTTAAAATAAATTGCTGCTTTTATGTGAAAAACTCAAAAGCAGCTCCCAGTTTAGCCTTGCAGGATTGTTTGTAAGAATTTAGCAATACATGCACAGGATGTTTTTCTTCCATTTCTGCCAGTACAAGGAACAAGCTTTAATAATGCTGCTGTGGGTTGGTCACATTTAGTCAGGATGTGACACAAATTTGTATGCTTTGTATAAAAATGCTTGATATGCACAGAATATCTCTTTTTGTGACAGCAGATAGTTAAAGCAGTTGTTGCCCAATACAGGCATTTTTCCAGAAGCAGAGCTGCCCAAAAATTCCACGTGGGGGCTGAGGTGTGATGAAGGTTTGGTCACTTGCCAAGCAGAGGTAGAAAGGTGAGGCAGCAGAGGCTGAATGACTAGGACAGCAGTTGGAACAAGCCCTGGAGAGATGGAGAGGAATTGTTTCCCTCTGCCTTCCTGTGGCTAGGACAAGGGCCAGCAGCTTGAGGCAAGAGGGGCTGGTACCCATGAGCTCATACAACAGCATTTATTTATCTTATGCTTGTCTATGCAGTGTTGAATTTTAAACCACTATTCCACTGTTGCATCTTTCTGAAACACTGCCCCTCCCTTTTCAAGATGGAAAAGGAGTGAGGAGCAGGGGGAAATTGACTCTGTGTTTACTGAGCTCAGAGGGTGTTGCATACCACTGCTGCTTGGACACAGGAATCAGCTAGCACAGAAACCCAAGTGAAACAACCTGCTCAAACTATGCATCACTTCCACTGGTTTCACTTTGCTGGCCCAGTGCAGAGCTAACTTCAGGAGAGGCATGACAGAGCTTCAGGCTTAGCATTTAGAGCTGAGCTTAACCCAAAATGAAATATTTTGGACTGTTTTTTCACTCCTCTTACTGAAATGAGGCACAGGTGGTAGGCTGAGGGCTTTTGCAAGTGACCTATAACTTCACAGAGCTCTTCTAAACAGAGATTCACTGGAATTTCTTCTCACAGTTGTGAAGGCTGCAGTTATTGATTGGGGGAAGGGAGACAAACAGATCCAGACTAGCCACGGGCCAGATTTTGAGATGTAAATAATATCTGTGATAAATCTGTATGCATTTGTGTGTTGACTGACTTTCTTTGGCTGCTCAGTAACCCTAGAGAAGAAAATTTCTTTTGCAGGTGCATGAGGGGTTCATTCTAGTTTATTGGGCTGATTTTTCCCCCTTTGTGCTTGCATGTTTATCTACTGTAAAAGTAGAGCAGAATCCTGAGCACTGAACATTTTACCTTGGATTATTTTGGTATATATCTATTATGCTGAACCACTGAAGACTGAGTGATAAATTAAACTGCTGGCAATTAGAATATGTGGGGCTGAGAAGGAGAGAGGGGTGACTTACAGGTGAAAAAATGTGGAAAACAAGGGTAAGAGTTTCTCTGCAAGATGATTTTGTCTTCTTTTAGTAGCCTAAAATCAGCCTGGCTCCTAAAAAGAATTGTTTCATGCTGAAAGGAGCCTCTTTGAGGCTAGAACTTCATTTCATGCTGTGCTGTTGAGAGCACTGGCCTGGACTGGAAAGATTCTGAGGGGTGAATTTTGAGTGAGTGTTTGTGGTGTTTGCAGTGCTCTGGCATTGACAGATGATCCTTGCAGCCAAAGGTGAGGCTGGCTGACCCTCCCTGAGCAGTTTCCATGGCAACTGAGCAGTTTTGAATAATCTTGGTTTATAGGAAATCTTTTCCTCCCTCCTCTTTCTCCCAGTGTTAGTTTCTCTTGGTTTTTTGGTTTTTTTTTTTTGACATTTGTTTTACTGCTTTGGTGTTTTTTTGGGTTGGTTTTTTTTTTTTGACTCACACCTTAGAGGAATTTTGCCTTTTCTTGTGAGAGTTGTTTAGTGTATTCCCCCCCCCAGCATTTAGAAACACTTCTCCATAGTGTTTCAGGAAAGGGCCATAACCTGAAATCAAAACAGCTGCTTTTCTAAGAACTGACTGGTTGCTCATGCCTTCATTTCTACTCACACAAGAAACCTGTTGACTGACTGAGGTGTGGGCTTGTAGCAAGCTCTTCTCTCCCAATTGCCTAGGTGAAAGCTGCTAGATGCCTGTCCCAAGGAGAGGCAGAATAAGCAGCTTTCTTGGCCAACTATTCCTTACTCAGTGATGTCTGCAGCAGTCCTGAGTGCTCAGGTGTTTCTCCAGGAGAGCTGTTACCTGCTGTTGCTGCATCCTTGGTAATGTGTTGTCCTCTTCTACAGGGCATACTGGGGCTATTACAAGTCTTGCTCTTCTGACAGTGAGCTGTTTGATAGCTGTTTTTATGGGAATATTTGGGTTTGTCTTTGTCCTTGGAGTTACATTCTGATTGTGTGCTCAGCATCTGTCTTTGCTTGCAGTGAACTTTATTCCTTCCTTGCATTTGCTGCTGCCCACGTGGTTGTGTTGTTTGCATGGAGAAAACCAAGCTGAGCAAGGAGTTGCAAGTGTCCTTGTGAAGAGCAAGCATCACTTCAGCCTTTTGCCTTGCTCTTGCTTTGACCATTCCATTTTCTTCTAGGAAAAGAGTCTTTACTTTGGCTGTGGACTCTCACATTCTATTTTCCCACTTAGATGGAAAAAAAATCTTTGTATATAGCATAGTATATGGGGCTCTCCAACAATAATGACTTCACAACCAGAGAAAGAAAGCAAATGTATGACAATTTGTGGTAATTCAGTTGAGGATGTATTAATAATCTTGATTTCTCAGACAGAGAATCTATTATTTATGTCCTAGGTCTAGCATTTCTAATGTATGAACTCCTGAGTGTGTCTGTGTAGCTTGTATCAGACTCAGCAACCACTGATGCTTTAAAATTCAGTAGCTCACAAATGACTGAGGCCTGTGTATCATTGAACAGGTTTCAAAATTAATTGTAAAGGTTAGCAGGGTGTTAGACATTACACTTGAAAGCTACGTGGCTGTGTGTATCTGTGCTTGCTCTGCTCCCCTTCTCTCCCCCTTCCCTTGGCTGCAGCTAGCACAAAGATTTAAACTATTTGGATTTTTAATAGTGACTTTTTGAAGAAAGTATTAGTTCCAGGACTAATGTAATGCACCATCCGTGAGCTTGTAATCCCAGCTTTCAAAGTGCTTAATAAAAGTAGGCTAAAGCTCTCCAAACTAAGAGACTGAAGTAAAGCTTTTATGTCCATATTTAGACATCTTAAGTAAGGGACTTGATTTTCAGAAAAATTGCTGACTTTCCTGAATACCCCGTGACTGGAAACACTCCTAAAAAGCACCTTAATCTTGGTCCCCAGTTTGAATAGTTTGCTGGGGTTTGTTTAGTTTTGGGGTTTTTTAAAATACACTGCAGGTTGCTAAGATCACTTAGGATTGTGCAGCATGGAGGGTGAGAAGGCATTCAGAGTGATCCTTCCCTCAACCTACCTTGAGGAGAGATCATAGAATCAGAATTGTCAGGGTTGGAAGGGGCCTTAAAGCTCATCCAGTTCCAACCCCCTGCAGAAAAGATATCACTGGTCGTGGTTTTTAATAGGATTGTCATAGTTTTGCTTAAAAGGTAAGTTGGATAACTGACTATAGTAAGAAAGTACTAGGGATTTCTTTTTTACTTGAACCTAAATTGTTGGGATTACTTAGGTATTAATGAATTACAGAAGCATAATGCAAAGGAATGCTTGGATCTTGATGCTGAATAGTTTGATACACTTAGTGGCAGTGAATGCAGATGTTCACATAGACTGCTGTGACAACATCAGTTGCTTCTGTCATAAAATATTCTTACTAACATGCCTGGCTTTAATTTACTGTATCACATGCTTTACATTATTTTGAAGGATGCATATACATGTAATTACAGGTTCCCCCTTCCTGATATTAAATGCTGCTAAGAGTTACTCACTAGAAGAACAATTGAGTAGTGTGTACATGTGTTTCTGAACAGGGGGTGCTTTAGGACAGAGGATCTAAAGCTGATCTTAATCCGTTCTGGACTACCAATCAGGAACACTTGCAATAATATTCTCAACTGCAGTTGTTGAAAGGTGCTGTTTCTTGCAGCACCATAAAAGTGACTTAGATGTTTTTAACGTGTTAAACTTGCTGTAAATGAAGCAATGGCTGCTTTGGCATCTCTCCAAAGTCTGGCATGGCGAGGTTTCATCTGGCTCCAACAACAATTACTGACCTTTTAAAAAAGAAATTTGACATCAGAAACAAATTCTTTTATCATCAGCGACACACTTGTGTTAGTTGTTGCTCTTTCAGTTTTCTAGGCCTTATATTTATACCTCTGTAAGATCAAGATGTGGACAAATGTTGCTTGGCAGTGGCTCTTTTTCACCTTGACATTGATGTGCTTGTTTTCCTAAACATCTCCCTCCCCCCATCGTGTCCTCACACCTACACCAGTCCCTGCCAAACTCTTCCCCTCACTGTTTGGGGAGAGCCATTGCAACACCCTTTCCCTCCATTTAAGATGCACACGTTTTCACCTTAGCTGCTCTTATCTCCCCGAGACTCCAAACTGACAAGCCAATTAAATTGCAGTGAGGTGTGGTGCTTATTTATCCTTCATTACTTTGAAATTTAGTGATACAGAAAATGAAACAAGAATTAATTTGGACAGACAGTAGGTACATCTGTCATTGATCGGGTGCCCGGCGTGTGCTTCATTGAACAGCCTGTGTCACCCTGTGCAAAAACACCCTCTGCGGTGCAAGCTCCTTGCAGTTATTTATTGTGATTCTGACTTTTGACCTGAAAACCAGCAAGGTTTTTGTGTGCTTCAGCTCAAAATGACTATCCAACAGCCTTCTGTTTATCTTCATGCCTTCCTAAGCTTGTCCTCAGTAAACAGGGGAGAAGCTGCTTCATATGGTCACTGGATAGTTCGCTCCCAAATCTGACTCCTCTAAGAGTTTCTCAAAGGAGATTTACTTGTGGTTGCCCAGGGAGGTGGTGGAGTCACCATGCCTGGAGGGGTTTAAAAATGAGTAGATGTAGCACTCGGCTGTGGTCTGATGAACAGAGAGATGTCAGGATGAAGGTTGGACCTGCTGATCCCAGAGGTCCTTCCCGACCATCACCGCTCTGTGACTTACAGGCTTGGCACGCAGTGTTGCTAAGAGGGTCGCTGTGGGTTTGCCTCTCTCGCGTAGGTGCCACCGAGCTGCTGCTTCTGGCCCGGCGCACGGACCTGCGGCGCATCTCCCTGGACACCCCGGACTTCACGGACATCGTCCTGCCGCTGGAGGACATCCGCCACGCCATCGCCATCGACTTCGACCCCCTGGACGGCTACATCTACTGGACCGACGATGAGGTCAGGGCCATCCGCCGCGCGCGCGCCGACGGCTCCGGGGCGCAGGTGGTGGTGACGGCGCAGATCGCGCACCCCGACGGCATCGCCGTGGACTGGGTGGCCCGGAATCTCTACTGGACCGACACCGGCACCGACCGCATCGAGGTGACGAGGCTCAACGGCACCATGAGGAAAATCCTGATATCGGAAGAGCTGGAAGAACCCCGAGCTATCGTGCTGGATCCCATGGTTGGGTGAGGAGATGTTCGTCAGCGTTTCCTTGTATCAGTACAGGCTGGGGGCTGATCTATTAGGGAGCAGCTCTGGAGAAAGAGACCTGGGGGTCCTGGTGGACAGGGGGATGGCCATGAGCCAACAATGCACCCTTGTGG